>CVRE01172803.1:0-13863 GCA_001179765.1 Crepidotus sp. BD-2015
CAGATCGCAAACCACGGTCACGCTTCCCCTTTCTTGAACTCTTCCCAACATGTCGGTTACCGAGGGTCGCGCTGAAGTGATACACTCCGGTTAGGCCACAATCTGAAATCGAGCGCGTCTTTTTCTAACACTTGCCAGCCAACAAAACGCCTCCTCAACTGCCTTGGCCAGACATCTCGTCGCGCGCCAAATGGTCCGTCTCGTCATTCAAGTTCGGCTTCGGGGCAGATTGTCTGCGCGATGGTGATCCGGATACATTTTGGCAGTACGCAGCGGCGCACCACGCTCTTAGACGTCTACGGCTCACATTTCTCGTCTAGTTCTGATGGACCCCAGCCCCACTTTGTAACAATAGAGTTCCCTCGCAAGGTTGCAATCCAGGCATGTCTTTCCAGTCTGTCGACGGGCTGAACTAACGCATACTAACCAGAAACTTTGTATATATCTTAGCCATCCACAAGATGACTCGTATACCCCGTCTGCACTTGCTATCCGCGCCGGAACGGGGCCCAGCGACCTTCAGGACGTGCGGATGGTCACCTTTGACCGGCCGGATGGATGGATCACCTTCGATGTGTCTTCTGAGCCCGCGGAGGATGGGGATACATTGTAGGAGCGTCCAAAGCCTTCTGTCTACTCTGCCGCTGATACAGCCGTAAGAAAACCTGTCTATGCTTATGTCCTCCAGATAATTGTTGTGGCGAACCACATGGGTGGCAAGGACACCCATGTTCGCGGTCTGCGTGTCTTGGGGCCCATCGAGTGCGTCGGCTGTATTGTGGTGGTCGCACAACTTATTCTACGCAGAGAGCTCGGCATGGACGACGATCCGTTTCCGTTCCAAACTCTTAAATTCAAGATGTATGAAACCATTCGCTGAGCTAAATTCTCGTCGCGTAGAAAAATGGTTGTATGTATTCATAATACGCTTTCGCTCAGCTCCACCAGCTGTATGCCGGCTTGTTCGGGTTCTGTGGTTGAAGCCGTCTCCGTTCAAGGATTAGTGCCGTGATGAGGATCTCATCGAACAATGCCTATATTGTTTGGTTCAACGCGATCCGGCAGACCACTGGCAGTATGTCCCACCTGTCCCGTGGGATAGACTCGCAGCATAGAGGGCGGGGTGCGCTGGTTATCCTTCAGATTGTACGGGGCACCTCTGAACTGTGCAATCCTGAGATGTGTAGACGCAGGATGGTGGTCAGACGCAAAGAAGCACTACAACAGGTTAGGACCATACTATTAATGGTCGAATAATGGAACTGACGTTAAAAAGCCCGGCCCCGAAGCTACTTAGCTCCCAACGGATATGCTGGCTGGTATCGTCTCTGAACTGCCAGATCCACTTGTTCTGGTGTTTGGAGGGAAGTGCATCCTTGATTGTTTTTTGGCAGTTCCCTATGCAAACGGTGCCGGGAATGGTCGAGATACCCATCTCGAACTCTCCCACAACGGGACCCGAGTCCGAGGCACCTCTGCGAACTGTAGTAATGAACGAGTGGGGGTTCATGCAGTTCATTGCGACGCTGATATGGTACTGAGGGCGGGTGTCCGGCAAGCCGGAAGGCGGTAGTAATAGCATTGTGTTGAAAGCTTGGGGGGAGAACGTGTAGTTTACTGCCTATGATCCAGATCTATAAACGATATCGCGGTAGTCTCTGTTTCCAGTACCACACCTCGAGAGGGATTCGCGCTTGGTCGTAGCTAATTCACCCTGTGGATACAAAAAGCGAATGCTTGGTAATGTGGAAGACGCACGCAGGAGGATTGTCGGCCGCAATGGGTGCATCGGGGCCCTCTGGCCACGTTGATATAGTGGGAGGGCTTGTCCGATTTGTTCAATTACATGGAGTGTAGTCGCATCAGACGCGATTACTTACCTGCTAGAGCGCTGCTGCATGAAATCTGGAGGATCCATGAATGGTTCCGGTCCGGGACTCCGGAGGATGACTCGGAATCGGCCCTGCCAAGGCCCACTGCCTTATCGGGAACCTTGTGTTTCTGACAGTCACAGTCACGGGTGTGACTCGCCTTGTGTGTTGTCCGAGTGTTGTGCGGAGCGTTGACTTTCACCGCCACGGGCAACCGTGTGCACGATTGCCATGATCCCCATGTCCTCTTCGTCGTCCCACAACACCAGTAGACGGCGCTCTACTGCCCAAAATCCATCTCGCCGCAGGCCTCTCGCCCGCTCCAACTCATCGCTGCTGGGCACGATAAAAAACATCGTAACCGCACCGTTGACCTGGTTTGCCACTGCGGACGACTTTGAGGACTCTCCCGACCTCAAAGGGAAGCGACGTCGCCATGCCTCGCCTAGTTCTCGTCCCGCTGCCGAGGACAGCGAGGGTGCGCCCCGGACCAAGAGGGCCAGGGTGAAGAGCCCAGATAGCCGGATCCAGTTCCATCCTGAACCGCCCTATGTCCCTCCAGCATACTCTCAGCCTCCCTCGGCCTATCTCGACCCTCCCGGCTCGGTCTTCAATAATCAGAATAATTTTTATCGGTCAAATTCCGTCGATATCACTGCTCCTAGTATAAACCAACTTAATGCCACCAACCGCTCTGGTCTTACCCGCACCATGTCTATCGATCCCCCCCATACTTCGACCTCATTTTCTCGCGATGCCACAATGAATTTCACCCCCCTCGACCGCGACACCTCGATGGAATCATCCTCATTCATGCGTACATCCTCATCTATCCCTCGTGATCACTCTATGCCGCTCCCTGCCGTCCGAAGCGCGTTCCGCATGAGGACGTCTCTGACACCTCAGCCGCCACAACCCAGAGAGGCATCAGAGCCGCCCACCCTCTCTTCCCTTGCGCAGAAACCGGTGTTTGTCCGGCCACCTCCCGATTCCCATCAGCGCTTGTCCAGCCAATCTTCGTCGTCAACTCTCGGCTCTCTCGTTGAATCTCAGCGAAGTGTATGTGATTCCCACGCTATAGTGCCACTGGACTCATCCCGGAATTCTTCGCAGACTCGCTCCCCGATGCGACAGCATAGCTCCCTTTTGTTCGGCTCTGGCTCGCAGTCTCAGCAGGGCGAGTCAAACAACAGTAAGTCACCAGCTCTTCAGACTAGAAGGGATCGTCTCACCTTGCCATCATCAGCACGTCAACCACCGCCAGCTGAACGCGCGCTTCATGAATTGGACATCTACAAAACGCCTCTTCTCCCGACCCGAAGTCGTCTGCGATCCAATGCTTCAGAAATTGCTAAAGTTGTTGATCCGTCGGATATGTTCGGACCTAAACGCTCATCACAACTTTTGCTTATGAGGGACGATAGGCGGACCAGTGGTTTGGGGAGGAAGAGTAGCTATAGCTTTTTGGATGTCGAAGAACCCAAGGACAAAGAGGAGAAGACGAAGAAGGCAAAGGTGAACGACACCAAGCCGTATGCGGGTGAAGGGGGTATGAAGAAGTTGCTGGCGAGGCGCATGAAAGAAGTTCAGGAGGACGAGGAAGATGACAATGGGTCTCTCTCCAAAGATCACGTCGAAGATCCTCGACCGGAAGAGCCTCCGCATTCCCTTCCCCCTCCGCCCGTGCCTTCGGACTGGCGAGAAAACGTAGCGTCGCAGCCGGCTTCATCTGGATCTTCACTGCGGGTCGGTCGTACTAAAACGTCACGCACGCATATCGCTCGGCCAGGCAGGCCCGCCTCTGCCAAGTTCTCTGCAGCGTACGAGGACGAGATTGATGAATTCATGGATGACGGGGAAGACCTGGAGCGGCAGAAGGAGCGACAAGAACTGGAGGAAGCTGCCAAGAGGTTACCAGTCTTTGAAGTTCCATCTGGCTTTACCTTCGCCAAAGAATCGGTTCGTTTCCTTCTCCTACCACTTATGTACTGCGTTGAGACTGATATTATTCCTCAGAATGTGAAGCCTGTCGAACATGACGCAAATGCCAAAGAGCCTCCCATCGCCGCACTGCCATTTTCGTTTGGAAAGCCCTCCGTCCCGGCTGAGCCAGTCGTTCCCCTTTCTGTCCCCGTCGAGACGCCGGCAACCATCCCTCAACCGGCGAAGCCGCTCGCTTCGGCGTTCTCCTTCGATCGTGGCTCTGAAACTGGCACGTCCACCAAAACAGCCGAGGCTGACAAGCCCTCCAACAAGTCGGACGGTGTCCCCAATTTCTTCGCTTCCAGCAAATTGCTGTCACAGGCTCCTCCTCCTCCCGTGGTCCCGTCCTTCGGCTTGTCCACTCCTCTCGAAACTCCCTCCATCGATGCCGTTTCTACCCCCAAACCATCGACTAGTTCGATGTTCCCGTCCGCGCCAGCGCCCGCCCCATCCCTTACTCCTGCCCCCACACCAATTAAAGACAGCGAGAATCCGTTTTGGGAGGGCGATCGTGAAAAGAAAGGCGCAACTGGTCTCCAACCGTCTTTGTTCGAGCCAAAAACAACCAATGGTGAGGGCGTGGAGAAGATTGACATATTCGGGAGTTCCCACCCACCTGCCCAGCCTATCTCAATTTTCGGTGCTGCCAAAAAGGATGATTCGGCCACCCCTTCCCTATTTGGCGCCCCAACGACTGGTGGCTTTTCATTCGGTGCGCCGTCTGGGGGTGCCTCGGCTTGCGCTGCACCCTCTGTAGAGCCCTCCAAGCCTGACGAGGCAAAGACGCCTCTGCCTTTTGGTTCGATGACTAGTGCCCCTCCGGTGGCCGAGGCACCAAAGCCGACCATGTTTGCTTTTGGTCAGACCCCATCTGCGCCTAGCTTAGATCCCGCGAAGCCTTCAATGTTCGGGAGTACCGCGCCAGCATCGAACCCTTTCGTAAGCGCCTCCGATGCCCCAAAACCAGTGTTCGGAGGTTTTGCGTTTGGCCAGCAGAAAGAGGATTCCAAACCCTCTCCCGCCGCGTCAATTCCTTTCTCGTTCGGTGCGCCCACCAGCACACCAACGACAGATCCGGGGAAGCCTGCTCCGTTCAGTTTCGGATCTTCTGTTGCATCAAGTTCAACGAACCCTGCCCCATTTTCCTTTGGCGCCGCCATGCCTACCCCGGAAACCAAGACTGCAACACCAGCAGGAGGAATGTTTTCATTTGGCACGCCAACCGTGATGGCACCCTCGGCGAGACCCGTGACACCGCCGAGGAATGACATGCAAGAGTTTAGAATGGAAGAGAGCCCTACTAGAGACATGCAGGAAACCAAATCAGTCGAACCCCGACCGACCCTTGGTGGTGCTGGCGGTGGATTTTCGTTCGGTAATCCTTCTTCGTCCGGATCGATTTTTGGCCAAGCTCCCGCCCCCGCTGCTCCGGCCCCATTCTCGTTTGGGGGTTCAGCTAGTCCCAATCCCTTTGCTGCTCCTGTTGAAAACAAGCCGTTCGGCGATTTCGGTCGTCCTGCGACGAGCTCCAATCCCTTTGCGTTTGGACAAAATAATGCATCCAGTTCGACTATCGAAGCGCCGCGACCGTCTACCACTGGGTCATTTTCCTTCGGATCCTCTGGCTCTTCAGCCAGCACCGGCTTTAGCTTTGGCGGCGGGAACGCGACAAATCCCAATCCCTTCGCTGCACAAACGTCTAGTGGTTCTGCCCCGAACAGCCCGTCGACTTTTAACCAGCCGTTCTCTTTTGGTGCCCCCGCGGCCCCGCA
The DNA here is from genome assembly GCA_001179765.1 of Crepidotus sp. BD-2015. Lineage (NCBI taxonomy): Eukaryota > Fungi > Basidiomycota > Agaricomycetes > Agaricales > Crepidotaceae > Crepidotus > Crepidotus sp. BD-2015. The sequence goes on from CVRE01172803.1 coordinate 5,627, forward strand.
GCAGTCCAACTCATTTTCATTCGGAGCGAGCCAGCCTGTTTCTCCGGCCGGTGCCGCTTCCAACCTCCCCCAACCAACGACCCCTGGTGGCTTTGGAGGCGGAGGCGGAGGTTTCGGTGCTCAACCATCATCCCCGTTCAGTGGAAGTGGTATTCCGCCACCTCAGCAACCCGCGGGTGGGTCTCTGTTCACCATAGGGGCGGCACCTCCCCCTGCGGCACCCGGGCCGAGAGTTTTAAAGAAACTTCCTCGCCGAAAGAACTGATGATGGACCTCCCCGTTCGACTCTGTCCGCACCCACAAGGACTTGGACTAATCCCTGCAGCATAGGCTGCGGTATTTAATTTTCCCTTGATTTGTCACCATCTCTGCCACCACCACTTTTTTTCCTTTTCCCTGAATTATCTAGGCTCGTATATAAGACTACTGTATCACATTAGGAGGTTTCGCATCGGCTCAAGGCCAACATCGCACATACTCATACTACATGGCTCAAGGCCACACATCACGCACGCATCTTTTTCTGCTTCCTGTTTCGTACGCAATCTTTCATCGTATGCCCATCCATCCTGTTGGGGTGAAAGCATTTTGGAACTGTTAGAATAATTGTACAACTGAGGAGAGCATTCTATTTCTGCACATAGCATCGGACCGTCTTTTTTAGTCGCGTCAGAACCTCTTTGCACCGTGTGGGGTCAGACGGCATCTCGATCTTTCCGCTGCCCAAGGCAAAGAGGTACGCAAAGTCAGCCTGCGCAGCAAGGGGCAGGCGACCGGCTGCGTTGCTTTTCTGTCTCTCCACTGACTTCTCCTTGAACTGCTGCGCGAATTTCTTAGAGATGAGGTCTGCCCTCTCTACAACTGCGAGAGGAACACCGGCCAAGTTGGCGACGTGAGTACCGAATGAGGAAGTTGCGACGCCCTCGACGAGTTTGTAGAGAAAGACGATCTACGGGAAATTGAGTTTCGAGGAAATGCTCATCCACGCCGTTGTCACGCACGTCTCGTTTGTCTTCATCTACAATACTGTCCATGTGGACGTTTCTGATGTTGGGATGATACGCAAAATCATCCGTCAGCGAGCCATAATGAGTGGCGAAAATTGAAAGGGGCAGTGTGTGTGTGGCAAGTTGGTGCAATACGGCCTGATGGAAAGTCAGGTCGATGAAGACTGGACGGAGAACGTGACGCACTCCTGCAATCGCCATTCCATCCTAGAGTGACGTTGCATGAGCGCAGTATATTGTCAGCAGTGAAGGAGGGGGACACACATAGGTCGAGGTTCCTCTGCCGAGTTCTAGTACACGAATTAGAATTGGAGTAGAAAGGTAGCACAAGAGAGTGTACCATCTAAAATGACCATAGATTTTGGGGTAGCATCGCGAAGAATTTTGCAACTAAGATCGGTTCGTAAAATGAGTCAGAGCAGGTGGTTTGAACGCACCATTCATCGAGCTCCACTTTGAATGTGCTGGCATTGGAAAACATATTGTCGTATGCACCCATGCGCGTGAGAATCGCATCAACAGGGCACATACTTCGATAACCTGAGTAGGTGCATGAAATAACAAGCTAAACGGAGCGTACCGTGCCTCTGCCGCAGGAACCAACATACCCAATTGAGCCATGATCTGCAAGTTTACGATGAGTTTGCTACCCACTTGTGGAACAGTGAATACCTACCACGCCCGTGGCTGTCATGCGCATCACTGTTGACTTTCCCCTGTCAAAATCGTGGAGGTCAGCGTGTAACGCGAGCTTGGAAGGTAGTCCTTACGCCATATTAGGGCCTGTCCAGGAAGCATGAGTGCCAGGAGCGTACGATCAGTTTGAATTACTCGCCTGTTAACAATGCGACATTGCCAACTTCGCCACCCAGCTTGATGTCGTTGGGAATGAACGACTTCAAGTTAGCGTTGAGACACAATGTTGGGTGTCTGAGTTCCTTGAAGTCCACCCATGCGGCATCTCCTTCCACGAAGACCGGGCGACACGATGGTTCGCCGATGGCGTTTGATGCCTTAGCCAGAGAAAACAGACAGTCGAGTTCGGCGAACACTCGAACAGCACGCAACCAAATAGATCGATCGGTATCGAATTCTGCGAAGAGGCGGAACCGGAATGCCTTGATCGCAGCATTACGGTTTTCCTTGGCCTCCTTGAGAGCACGAACTGTCGGTTGTAGAGATCCGACTAGCCAGCGCGTCTTGTTCTATTGCGAAAACGTTTAACTTTATCCAGACTCCATTTAAAATTTCATACTTTCAGAGACTGACTCTTTGTCCAATCTTTCGGAGTGGCTTGGCCTACATTCGTTTCAACGAGGTATATGTCCTTTCCCTCCCTTGAGTGTCCAATCCTGGAGTTACAGTACTTGGGACACATACCTTGGTCCCCGTAGAGCTATGGTGCCAGCTCAGTTTGCATCTAATTGCACAGTTTTGTCAGAAAGATGAGCGAGGCTGGGCGAGAAGAGGCTTACTTGAGTTTCCTTTGGAATCCTTCCAATTCACCATCTAGCTCGCTTTCGAGCCCCTTGATTTCCTCCATAATCGTATCGTATACCTCGTCTTTACCAGCCTGAGGAACGAGTTCGCTTGCGTCTGATAAATTATTGTTAACGGGATCTTGGGCAAGTAATCAGGTGCCAACCTTTCTCAGAATCCGGTTTCTCGTACATGAGTTGCACCTTCTTGATGTTTTGAATGACATCGGGTGCGCTGCGGAGCAGTCCAAATATGGTTTTGGATTCAAAGCTCTCAGATGTATCAGCAAGGCGGCTCAAGCCGTGGCTCAACTTTTTGAAGGCCTGCCTGTGGTATGAGATAATGTCCATTTAGAGAAAGGACACCATACCGCAAGAACTTTCAAGAAATCCCTAATTGTGCAGTTCTTGGCGTGAATCCGGGATACAATTCGCTCCAAGTCAGGGAGGCCTTTCGCGATCTCCATGAAGTCGTTCTCAAAAGTCGGGTGATTCATGATATCTTGAACGGCATCGAGGCTGCAATAGAGTTAGAGCATGGTAATGTAGCCAATCAGGCTGAACCGCACCGAGCATCTATGTCCGAGATCTCCTTCAAAGGCATGCAAAGCCAGATACGGAAAAGCCGTTTGCCTTGGGAAATACACCATGAGAATCGATCGCGGTCTGAATGGATAACGCACCGAAAGGCGTGACGGCTCTGCTGAGCAACTTCAAAAGTGAACCCTCTTCAGTGCCCTCGTTGTTGAGGAGGACCTGGAGGATATGATTAATTTGGCGTGGAAGAAGAACTGGAAAACACCATGTTCTCACTTCGATGTGAGCCAGCGTTTGGCCGTCCAGAATCAAACCCTGGCCACGTTTCATGGGGTCATAAACATTGAAATTTTTCATGCTTAAGATATCTTTATCGATGTTCAGCTGCCTGAGGTACCTATAACGATCGGGTTAATGAAATGCCTCTCCTAAATCGCGACGCGACACACCAGATCATGGACCCGAGCGACTCGATCGCGCTACGGGAGCTGATCATTTCTCGAATGGGTTCAGGAACACTGGACGGTAAAACAGCATCGTCCTCCATGTCGTCTTCGTCAGTCGCAGGGTATAGCTTCCGTAGTTCCGTCATTGTTTGGTCGTAGCCGAAACCTTCCACTTCTCGTAGTCCCGTCCACAAGCAAGCAGCGGGCAGAATGGATTTCAAAAGCCGAGTCGTCGATACTGAGAGTTTCCCCTGCATGATCGTGTCAACACGGTAGCATACAAAGCGGATCCCTCACCTTTGTGAAGAGCAACTCCTTCGGCCGCAACTGCCTCATCAACGTCTCAAGCTTCGTGCGGCACACATCATCTTCAAACGTGCTCAAGTTGAACTGAGAGGTAGAGCAGTCTAGAACGGAAACTCCAAAAGTACTCATAGAGTCCGCTCCCTCTTCCGGGAATTCCTCGCAGATGGAAATGAAATGACCAGCTTGATCGTCAGTGAGCATCTCGGGGTCGAGAAGGGTTCCGTTTGTGTAAACTTTGTTCAATTCGCTGATGAAACTCGAGTGAGTAATGTATCTCAGAGGACAGGTTGCAACTGTACCGCCTGACAATCTTCTCCTTGCCTTTATCTGCGCTGACTTTGCCTTTTGATTTGTCCGCCTTGACACGCATTTCGGCGCCAAGAGCCGTCTCAGCCTGATCTACGCGCCCTACTTTGTAACCTGCTCGGATGGTTCAGTGAACGTCTCACGAGCTGAGGATATACAAGCCTCTCCCAAGAAATTTCCTATCGAAAGGATAACGTCAACAAAAGTCTGAGCATCGGCGCGGGTGAACGTACGCAGCCCAGAAGTTGAACGATGATTCGGGAACACCGACCTGCAACGCAACCCTGGTAAGTAACATCAAGGCGCCCAGATGATCTAGTACATACCATGGACATCTTCACCCTCTGTGTCAGTTTAAGGTCAAACTGCTGGTGCCCAATGCGAGCGTCATCCTCGTACAACTTATTTTATAGCGTTCAGCGAAATGGACTATCAAGGGATTTGAATCTACCTCCAAGAATTTCCTGCTCGCATTACGAAGTTAGATATGTTTCAACAACGAAAAATCAGGTCTTTTTACCCTTTCTGGAAGAACAAAATCTGCGCCATCCAATAGCAATGAGAGAACTGGGGGGAAAAGACGATGACTTGACTGACCGTGTCATAGTGATTTTGCTTGATCTCCCAAAACTGAGGCGAGCTAAATTAGGCGCAGAACGAGAGGGGGGAGTTACATACCTGCTTTTCGAAGGGAGTAAAGTCTTTCCAAGCTTTCGGAGGGATGTATAGTGTTCGCGGATCGTATTTAGGGTCATCAGGCCGAATTCCATCCTTATCTCTGATTTCCGCAAGAAATGCATAGGGACTCTCACTTTCCGTCTTCTCGTTTTTCTTTGCCTGCTCGCGTTGTTCTGCTGCCGTAAGGAAGGAGCGGCCACCCGACGTCGCGACAGGGGCGCTCTTGTCCACGGTGGCTTTCTTTGCCGTAGATTTTTTGCCTTTTGACTTCTTGACCGGTTCTTCGTCTTCTGACTCGTCATCTGAAACGGCGGAGCGTCGAGAAGAAGCAGAGCGCGAGGAGATGGATTTAAACGACTTTTGTGACTTCGCGTCAAAGTCCGAGTCCGAACGTTCCACGAAGTCGGCATCGTCATCGGAGGCAACAGACCGGGATTTTCGGCCTGGTCAAGTGATGAATACGGGGAAGATGAGAAAAGTAGGGTGTATAGACCTGTTTTTGCCGGAGACTTTTTGAAATGAGTAATGCGTTTGGAGAAAGAGCTCGAGGCCGTTCTGTCTGCTTCATCATCTTCGTCGTCGGACAAGAGAGCTGATAAACGCGGCTTTTTCGGTGCTGGAGGATCAATCAGAACGCGTGGTCGAGGTATATAACAACACAAGCTTACCTTTTCTCCCTTCGGGAGGTGATCCCTGATGAACAGAGCTGGCCTCCGACAGCATACGTTCTTCATCAGAGTCTTCCACGATAATCTTGCGCTTGCCCTTGGGTAACGCGTCAGGATATCGCGCGCGAGTGTGCAATGCACCTGAAGACGTACGGTTCTGACGCGGACGCGTTTATCCTCCTCCTCTGAGGACAGCATATCTACATCGATGATTCCATCGCTGGTCGGGGGAGTTTCCTTAGAGCTGCTGTAAGAGGACGTGGAGGCAGCCGCTGAGGAGTTCAGAAGGGTGACATCGGGGCCTTTGGATACAGGCGTCTGTGGCACTTTGGACGCGCTCGGTGCAGGCTCTTTAGGTGTGACCTTTGGAGCAGGTTTGGCTGGGGTTTTACCAAACCACGTCATCAAGCTTTTCTGTTTCGGCGCATCCCCGCCACCCTTGGTGGATTTGGGAGGCATGAGGAAGGAAGAGTGGGAAAGCGAATATTCACGCGTTGTTTGGTGCTGTGTCGCTGGGCAATGGGCGCCTAAGTGATTCACTAATTAATTCCCTCGCTTTTGTCCAGTTGCGCCAGGGAACTTTGAAGCTCCGAAGTCTCCGTCGAGGGGACCAGGAAAGCGCACGGGGACTTCCAAGGGGCCCATTAAATAAGTACAAGGGAAGCAACACGCAGTCAACACGAGGTCCCAGTGAAATGCATACTTCCACTGCCAGTGGTCGCGCAAAAGAAATAGGGAGCACAACGTGTGTATTTCGCTACGGCTTTGCTACGAATCTTTGCTGCAAAGTCATCGAAGTCGTCGGGACCGTGGGATCCCAATCTGGCGGTAAGGTCCCGTCGTCCCAGCTTCGAAGAACATTCGCGCCCATCTTTCCCATGTGGTGCCCAGGGAAAATTCGCAGTCGTTCCAATCGGCGTTCGCGTAGTTTGTTTTTTGGCAACATGCCCGAGACCGCGTGTCGAATAATCTGTAAGGTGTGTCGGAAAAGAAAGCCATGCACTGTGAATAGCAGACGCACCTCATCTGGATTCTTCCGCATCATATCCTTGTACGGTGTTTCTTTGAGTCCGCCAGGATACATCGAGTGCTTTCGGTACACCAATTGCTCCTTTTTCCGGCCAGTCACCAGCACCTTTCTGGAGTTGGACACAAGGACATAGTCGCCGCAGTCAACTAGGGGACGTTTCAGCGCTCCCACCGTGTAATTTTTGCCCGGTAAGTACCTCCAGGGTCGTAAATGGGCTTGTGCTTTCCCATAAGCACCAGAGCTATACGCTCGGCAAGTTTTCCGAGAACACGATCCGTGGCATCGACGTGGTGCCAGACCCGCGCATAAGCCAAGGCAGTCTACAGGTTTTGTTACTATAAGATGTTGGCGAAGAAGAGAGGCACCTACATTGCCGATGGCTTGAGACATGGTCGACTCGGTCCAAAAGATATGGTGTCACAATGATCAAGCGTCGTAAGCGTGACAGTGACTCGACGCGCTCTGGCCAACACCCACCACTCTGCAGCTGAGCACATGCGGGTACCGATACCGAAGTCTCGACGTCATTCAAACAGCATATGTACTGTAGCATAGGATTCGTCTTTCGACAACGGCCCATTGCGTAGACTTGTCCAAAAGTCAATCCAAAGTCTCGAAGTTGGACTCTGTTCTCAACTTTTCAGAGGTCTCTTTCTTGTGTGACTACAGCGCTGCTCGCAAGGATTTTATAAAGGTGTTCACCAACTCAGAGTAAAGTCTTGGAATTGATACCAAACCAACCCTGAAATGTGGCCGACATACCGCCTGTGATATAGAGTTCCATCTTTGCTTTTCATGCTTGCTTTCGATGAGGACGGATGCGATTCTAACACTCTACAATTGATAAGACACTAGATGAGAAACCACGTCGGTGGGTGGAGGGGATAGAATAGACAATTATGTTGTCTTTTTCGGCCCCTCCAGCTTCTTCCCAATATCTGCCCCTGTCAAGGGTGTCAAACGAGAGAAGGAGGGAACATGGAGTAAGACTTACCACGAAGCTTGACTCCGAGAACTCGCTCGAGCTTTCCGAGAATCTGGGGGTTGGGAATGGCCTTGCTCGACTCGTAGTCTTGCAGGACAGAAGGCTTCTCGTTTATCTTCTGGGCCACATCTTTCTGGGAAAGTTTGAGCTCCATGCGAGCGTCCTGGATAGCCTGCAGAATCATTAGTCCAACTCGCTGTCAACGGGCTTGCGGGCGGCCTACTCGTCCGACTGATGGCGCGATCTTGGCTGGCGGCGCGACCTCGTTCTCGCGATCGAGCTTGGCTATGCGCTGATGGTCGGTGCCTAAGAAAACTGAGCTCGTCGGAGCTTCGAGGAGGCGGGGGAGGAACCTACCCTGGTGGGCTTTGTTACCGCCCGCTGTGACCTTCTTGTCGGTACCAACGACGGCGCCCGTTCGTCGGGCCTATGTCTAATGAGCGAGGCCAGAGGATTATAAGACGATGACGCGTACAGCTGGACGAACGGTGAGCTGCTACACTCGTGTGCACGGAAGCCGCGCGGCACGCACCATTCAAATCAGAGTCTTTCCTGGTGACCTTGGCCACAGTGCGTTTGGAGCCTATAACGTAGAGTCTCGTAAACCAGAACTCCCAGCGAAACGATGGTGAGAAGACAGGCGACTCTCATGTATCTTACCAATAACAGTCTTGGAGTCCCAATCAAGGTCGGTCATTAAGGATACTGGTGTAGAGGATAGCGGTGTGTGGATAATCAACCTAGAGGAGGTTGAGGGAAGAGCAGGATACGGTTGCAGGAAGTGTGTGGTGGGCGT
>CVRE01172849.1:1038-11389 GCA_001179765.1 Crepidotus sp. BD-2015
TATAAACTTTGAAGTGAGAAATGTACGAATGGGGAAACTTGCCGTATGCTTCGATCAAACATCCACTTTACTTGTGCGCGTCGTTCGTTCTGCAGCACTCGACCGACTCTTTCGGGCCACAACAAGGTACGTACACGCGTATCTCAGGACACTCAATTTTTCAGTTTTACAAAGTGGTCCAAAATCAAGGAGAAGAAGGGGATAAATGACGTGAAGAAAAATCTGGCATATACCTTAGCCAGTCGCGATATCCAGACCGCTGTTCGCCGTAAAGTGCCTTTGTATCCAAAAACACCGCGTATACTGACTATTAAAAGTCGGCGGCTCAGCTGATCCCGAGAAGAACTCGACCCTTGCTGCGGTGCTTCGAAGATTAAAGGACATTCCAAAGGATAACATCCAGAATGCACTAGACAAGGTGGGACAGAGGAAACGGACAAGCACGTTCTCTACGCTGATTGACCCTGCTTTATCAAACGCTTATTTCTGCTATATACGTGAAGGCCATGAGACGACGGGAGCGACGGGGCGACGACGTTATGTATGAGGCTCTTGCATACAACACGGTCGGACTCATAATGTGAGGAAATTCATGTGCATTCTGATAAGTTTGCTGAAACCAGGACGTAGCGAGTGCACTACGGATAATCCCACTCGAACGTTCTCCGCTATAAAGCACACTCTCAGTGAACACAGGTTCTTTCTGCTCCTACTTTCGCGCGCAGTGGTTCATCTCCGCGTTTAGCACTCGGTTGGCTCCTGTGCGATTCATGTTCGACCGTAAAGGGTCTGTCAAAGTCCTCGTGAGCAAGGAGCACGAAGACCACGAAGCTCGTTTGGATGCTTTGATTGACGTCGCATTCAATAATGGCGCCGAAGATTTAAATACAAAATCTGAAACAGACACGGAGCTAGAAATGGAGGTACGTTTTCAAGACCCTGGTCTGCATGAAATCAACTTGACAACCGCCGAGTAGTTCACATGTGCTCCCGAATCGCTCGGTCAGCTTACAACCGCGCTGACGGCTCCGGATGTCTGTGAAACCTTATTAGCGAGCGAGACCGTCTTCACACCGCTTGACGCCGACAGTACCGCGTGCGAGGAGGACCCCGAGATGGCCACCAAAATCACAGAGCTGGTCAAGGAGATAGAGGAGAATGAAGATACGAAACGGGTATGGTCGTCGTGGTCGCCGTAGGAATATAGATTAGTTCTGTGCACGTCCACGCGGGGCTGTGAGGATTTTAGGTCGGACATGGGTTGACCGGCACCCGACAGACTCATTCATCATCGTAGAATTTTTTTCGTGCCTGTTCTGCCTTGAGCTTCCTATCCTTGGCTATTTCTCGATTTTCGTTGGTGCGCTCAATACGCTTATCCTCGGCGTGAGCGACACGGACCGCAATACGACCTGCTGCGCACCTCTTTTCGGAGACACATGTTCAATTCATCTTTTTGCTTATTGCAACGGCCGAAAAGGCGTGCCCAGTTGCTCGAATGACACTGCTCGAGGGCGTTCATAAACTCCTTGCAAACTGGAACGGTCTGAGTGCAGGTAGGCGCGAATGGACGCGGTTAATGGATACCCAATTTTCTATCGGACAGTTGAGGGTGCATTGTGATGAGGATGTGAAACAGCGGCTATTTCTCGGCCCGCAGACCCGGCTCGCCAAAAGCGCTGACGCGATCAAATTTACAACCTTCACCTAAACTGCCATGTCCTTCGTTCCCCAGTCTTCGGATGTAAAGGCAGTCGCCACCATTCGCACTCTCGCTGCGGATGTTGTCGCAAAGTCCAACTCTGGCCATCCAGGTCCTTGCCCTTTTCTTTTTCGTCCTACATAGGTCGCCTTGCTCAACTATCAATCATCAGGGGCACCGATGGGTATGGCCCCGGTGGCCCATGTCCTCTTCTCTCGGTCTGCAGAAATATCTCTGAGCGATGGATCTGATGCTGATATGCGCCAGTTTCGTCAACGCGAACCCGAAGAACTCCAAGTGGTTCAACCGCGACAGATTTGTTCTTTCGGTACTTGGCCATCGTATCAACCATTGTTCCTGGTTCTAATGCATACTAGAATGGACACGCGTAAATCGTGTCCCCTCTTTCGTATTTCGTGACCTCAATTCGGTGCAGATGTGTTCTCCAGTATACCATGCTGCACCTGCTTGGGTACAAGCTCTCTCTGGATGATCTCAAGGCGTTCCGTCAGCTCGACTCTCTGACCCCTGGTCATCCCGAGGCTGGCCACACGGATGGTTCGTTTTCGTCGCGCATTTGAAATATCCGCCATCGATATTGATCATCGATTAGGCATTGAGGTCACGACCGGACCTCTCGGACAAGGCTTTGCCAACGGTGTCGGTCTTGCCATCGGCCAGGCGCACCTTGGGGCCGTCTACAACAAAGACGGTTTTGAGCTCATCAACAACTACACGTATGGTAATTTACCTTCCTTTCTCGGCCCAGCTTCTCGCTAAACGTATTCAAGTGTTCTGCGGGGACGGCTGTCTTATGGAGGGTGTCGCCAGCGAGGCAGCTAGCTTGGCTGGCCACCTCCAGCTCGGAAACCTGATTGTGGTCAGTCTTGTATCGGTATACACGCCCCGATATCACTCATCATTCCACAGGTTTACGACGACAACCGTACTATTTTTTTTCATCAAGCCCGGAAGTAGCGCTAACGGTTGCGGTCCAGACATCTCTATCGATGGGAACACTAATGTGGCCTTCACCGAAGATGTGGCAGCCCGATTCGTGTCTTACGGATGGCAGGTCCTCCATGTAGACGATGGGGACAGGTCAGTAGCTTTGTTGAGTGGCCGCAACTCATTGAATCCAACCGTGAAAAACAGTGATCTGGCCGCAATCTCCGACGCCATTGCGGCCGCTCGGTTGGAGAAGAACAAGCCGACAATCATCAAGCTGAAAACCACCATTGGTTACGGCTCGAAGGAGCAGGGCACCCACGGTGTTCATGGAGCGCGTCAGCTAGTTCCTTTTCGCTCCTTTCTCCAAATTAATTGGCCATCCATAACAGCTCTTAAGGCCGATGATATCGTCGCGCTTAAGACCAAATTCGGTTTCTCACCAGACGAGAAATTCCATGTGCCGCAGGAAATCTACGATGCGTACGCCGAGGTCGCAAAACAGGGCGCTGCTAAAGAAGCGACCTGGAACGCGCTGCTCGCATCATATGGCGAGAAGTACCCGGCAGAACACGCGGAGCTCACCCGGAGAATCGCCGGAAAGCTGCCTGAAGGGTGGGAGAAGAGTCTCCCGGTCTACAAGACCACCGACGCTGCTCAGGCGTCCCGGAAACTGTCCGAAATTGTCCTCACTGCGCTCTCACCTGTTCTTCCCGACCTTATGGGAGGCAGTGCAGACTTGACGGGCAGCAACTTGACAAAGGTCGGAGTAGCCCTCCTTGCTTTCTTATCTGTTTCCTAATATCACCTTCAGGTGAAAGGGTCTACTGATTTCCAGCCCCCGAGCACCAAGTTGGGAACGTACGCCGGCACGTACATTCGATATGGCACGTTGCACCTCAGTTAGCTGCATAGCATTTTCTGACTCTCCGGCAGGTGTCCGGGAACATGCCATGGGTGCGATCGCGAATGGATTGGTTGCATATGGCGGCATTGTGCCATTCGTTGCCACTTTCCTTGTAGGTTCCCTTGTTCGTTCTTGTCTTCTCTCTTAATACAGGTTTGTTTAGAACTTCGTGTCCTACGCTGCCGGTGCTCTTCGTTTGTCGGCCTTGAGCAAAGTGCAGGTGATCTGGGTTGCTACCCACGATTCAATTGGTCTGGGCGAAGAGTGAGCGCCCAAGTAGACAAACCACCGACCGTACTGACTTGAATACAGTGGCCCTACTCACCAGCCTGTGGAGACCAACGCTCACTTCCGCGCCATTCCCAACCTTGCTTTCTGGCGTCCCGCGGACGGCAACGAGACGTCGGCTGCTTACCTGGTCGCTCTCAAGTCAACCCAGACGCCCTCTGTCCTGTCCCTCTCTCGCCAGAACCTGCCCAATCTCGAAGGATCCACCATCGAGAACGCCTCGCGCGGTGGCTATGTTGTGCATGAGGAGGCCAACGAGGACCTGACCATCGTCAGCTGTGGTAGCGAAGTTGGCATTGCCGTCGAAGCGGCCAAGAAGCTCAAGGAGCAGGGCATCAAGACCCGGGTCGTGAGCTTGCCCTGCTGGCTGGTCTTTGACCAGCAAGATCAGCAATACCGTTTGAGCGTGCTGAGAAGCGGCGCGCCCATCTTGTCCTTGGAGGCGCTTTCTGTAAGGATTGTACTTCTGCGGTTACACCTCGACTGACTTTTCTTTTTTCCCTTCTCCCTAGACCCTTGGATGGGAAAAGTACAGCCACGAGGTATGCTTACGCGTTGTGCGTTGTGCTCATCCTAACGCCTCCCTGCAGCAATATGGTCTCCCGAGCTGGGGCGCTTCTGGACCGTATCTCAAGGTGTACGAGAAGTTCGGAATCACCGGCTCCAACATCGCTGTGGTGGGCAAGAAGGTGGTGGACTTTTACAAGCAGAAGGGTGGCGAGGTTGTATCCCCTCTCATCAAGGCTTTCACTCTGTAGAAGACTGTCGTCGTGAAATTATAGAAATTTAGAGGCCATAAGTGCTCGATTGACTGCAGTTTGGATTTGGACACGAGTAACTAGAATTTCCTCGTGACGGTGAGGGTGTCCCACTTTGCGCGCTCCTTGAGCTCCTTCTCGACCTCCAAGACGTGGGGAAGGAGATAACGGACGTCCTGAAAAGCACGATATGAACGGGGTGTCGGAGACAGACCTGGAAGAACATACCTCCTCGGGCTTGGTCCACTGCTCTCGGGGAAGGGGCGCGTGCAGAACATCGGCGTGGGATGCACGCTTGATACGGAATGCGCGGTCGTAGGCTTCACGGGGAGTCAAACGAGACAGAGCCTAGCAAGAGGTGAGCCAATGTAATGGGCGAGTGCGTCCCGCTCTCGGAGAACCTTTTGGACCTCGGGGCGCTCCTCAATCACTGCGAGAGGTGAGCGACAGTGGAGAGATGGAGTAGGCACGGATGCACGCACGGAGATCGTCGTACAACAGGCCATACTGCCTGTACAGCGAGCCGCCTGCATACCACTGGGCAACGGGAGTGAATATCTTGGTCAAGAGGGGAGACGAGCGTATAAGAGGAGCAAAAGAGAGGCCCAAGGGACCAGCCATTCTGAGTGCAGCGGTGGAAGATGTCGGGCAGTCACAGTGTCACGGACAGTCACAAAGTCACGTATCGATCGATTTATTTAAGAACGGACAGCTTGCACGCGTCTTTCTCTCAAACCACCACTAGCCATACCCACACCTCTTCAAAACCATGTCTGTCAACGAGCGCACCTACATCATGATCAAGGTGCACACCTCCGTTTTCCACGATGTCTTAGCCGTTGTGTGCCTAAACAACTCCCATCGCGCAGCCTGACGGCGTTCAGCGCGGTCTCATTGGCAAGATCATCACCCGCTTCGAGGAGCGTGGCTACAAGCTCGTTGCCCTCAAGTTGGTCCACGCTACCCCCGAGCACCTCGAGAACCGTTGGTTTCATCGTCGTTGCCAACCTATCCCGGTTAATTCTCCAGGGTAGATTACGCCGATCTCAAGGGCAAGCCCTTCTTCCCTGGCTTGATCAAGTACATGGCCGCTGGTCCCGTCGTCGCCATGGTATGGCAGGGGCTCGATGCCGTCAAGACGGGCCGTGTCATGCTCGGTGCTACCAACCCTCTCCAGTCCCCAGTCGGTCAGTAACAGTGCATGTCCCCATCTTTAGCGAGTAGCAACCTCATACTACGCAGGCTCCATCCGCGGTGACTTCTGCTTGGCCGTCGGTCGCAACATCTGCCACGGCTCCGACTCTGTTGAGAGCGCCGAGAAGGAGATCAAGCTGTACGTTTCTATTGCGTATGACCGACCGCATGTTAACGCGAGTTTTCAAGCTGGTTCCCCGAGGGCGTTGTTCAGTACACCAACGCGATGGAGTCGTGGATCTTCGAGTAAATGGCAGAAGAACGTGCTGTGTACTAGAAAGAAGAATTATTTCAGCCATCAACAGAAACACATTTTTGGCATCAGAGCCTCGACCAAACTCTCTGCTCGAACGCGACTCGAGTTGCTAGAGTTGCTGCCGATCAATCCATGTTCGAAGCCTTTCTTTTAAGCCACTCTAATGTGTTCTCAACTGACAGTCCATTTTGCGGTTGTGGCCAGAGGTCGGTCGAGAAACAAGATGCTCCGGAATCACAGATGCACTTGAAAACAAGTACGACAAAACACTGCACTCAGTGAGTCTGTGGTCGAATGTGATCACTTGCTCACTAGCTTCAACTGGAAAGTTGGAAAGTTGGAAAACATTCAATTGAATAGCGCACCCGAGAGTTCCTCAGATCATCAGTGAGACACGGCCACGTGATGACGTTGCGTCTATCGAGCAGGTTCCTTGCCCCTCACACCCTACTTGGCAGGCACACGCCGGGATAGCCAGCACCTCTCGGAGTACTCATTATAGTCAGTTATACCCCGCTATCACACTTTCACTCTCAGGCCTTTCAGTTTCCTGTTTTCCTGATTGGCCCACGATGTTCGCGATTCTCACGACGGTATACTGAACCAATAGACGCGACCAAGTTTCCTCTCTATACTCATGGAGCCCATATAAAGTCTGTTGTTTTGGAAGTGGGGCGTTCTTCCGCCCAGGAACGCTTTGCACGGGATGCTGCACTTTCACTCTCTAACCGCCGGTCTCCTGCTATGGTTCTCAGCTCTTGCGATGGTCCGTGCTGCCACGGTCCAGGGAGACTCCGGTTGCAACATGTTTTTCTGCCTTAATATAAGTAGCAACGCGCACACTGCGACCTGTACGAGCTGCGCTCTCCGATTCCGCTCATCCTGACCGCGAATCTATCTAGATGAGGTGACCCCAGTTTTCGAGCCATTTGGATGGATTGGACTGTATGTTACTTACAACATCATTCGCACATCCATAACTGACTTTTGTCCCAGAGGATTTGGGCGCTTGATGAAGGTTGGCCGCGCTTGAGCCTGAATACGCCTCGATCTTGACTATACCTCCAAAGGACACCCACATGGTCGTGTTATGGGAACGAAGTGACGGCTCCCCCGTTATCTCCCAGCGCTATGGCGTCGGCCATGTCGAGCCGGTCATTGAACGATCTCCTCCCAGGGTTGCAAAGATGGTTGCGCCGACAGTCACATCCGTGCGTCCATTCTATTCATTCTCTGCGGCGGAACGTGCGCTCAAACCACTACTACAGTGGCACAAGGGCAACTACTCCACGACCGCGTTCCAAATTCCAGTGAACCACACCGATCCACGGCCGGGGCAGCTCATCTGGGCCTACTCCCTACGCCGCCCCGACGATGCCGATGATTCGGACCTCACCGGGCACTACGTCGCGGGGACGGTAAATATGCGCATCGCGCCCTCGTCTTCGGGCGCCGGGCACACACTTCCCGCGCAGGGCACTGGGGACGCATTCAACCCGCTCCCTCGCTACCAGAAGCTCATCTGGCATGGCATCTTCCTCTCCGTCGGGTTCCTCGTCCTTTTACCTTCGGGCGCGCTCGTCGCACGCTGGAGCCGTACTTTCACGCCGCGCTGGTTTAAAGTGCACCGCGTCCTCAACTTTTATGTCGCACTGCCCATTATCGCCTGTGGTTTTGTTCTTGGCCCGCTCGCGGTGCTCGACCGCCAGGCGAAGCACTTTGCCGATGCCCACCAGGTCTGCGGGGTGCTGCTCTTCGCTTTCTACCTCGTGCAGCTCTCCCTCGGGCGGTACCTCCACGCAAAGCACACCGTCCCCGAGCGCGCCCCACACCCGCCGTCCAATATGCTGCACGCCGTGCTGGGTATCTCGATCATATTCCTCGCGTTTTTCCAGGTCCGGAGCGGCTTTGGCGAATGGTCGATGAAGACGGGGCAAACCGACCTCTCACACTGGTGCCACGACGCGTTAATCGCCTGGGCCGTCGTACGTGCCCTCGATTATGCACGCCTTTATTTGACACTCACGCGCTACAGCTCCTTCCCATCCTCTATTTTGCTGGACTCGCTCTACTGCGGCGACAATTTGCACAAGAGAAACAGGGCCTCACATACGGCGACACGCCTGAGGCGAAAAACTACATCGCGCTCGCGAACGCGCCCTCCCCGATTCTGTTCGACTCCGAGCACGATATTCCGGGCTACAGCGAACTCGAGAGTGGAGTTCCGCTGCTGCGACGCCAATCGACCGCCGTAATGTAATCTTAGGGAAAATGAAACTGCATTTCATCTTCCGTTGTACCTCCGAGGATAGCATACATATACACTTCCACAATTTATGAACGATCTAAGTGAAATCACCGCTTCTCGAAAGCAAACGCAATATAAATATCTGGTGCGTTAACCGTTCAGCACTGCGCACAAGAAAAATGAGACGTGAAACGCACTGGCAGCCTCCCATTGGTCCTCATCCATAGCGCTCTCGCCGTTGGCATCGACGACCTTCATGCGCACCATGAGCGGCCCAAACTCGGCGTGTTCGCGGTTCTCGGAAAACACGTCGTGGAATTCCTCCTTGTACACCGGGTGCAGTCCGTACTCGGCGGCCATCTGCACAAAGTTGTCCCACTTTACAATGTACTCGGGGACGTTCTCGACGGCGTCCTGGAGATAGAACCAGTACTTGTGCCCGAAGAGCGGCTTGTGCACGCGGTCCTCGAAACGGATCTTATACACGTCGTTGCCGAAGGTGAGATCCGGCGCGTCGGGCGGGACGCCCTCGAGGTTTTGGCTGCAGTGACGGAAATATTTAGTGGTCATGAAATTTTATATGGGGAGAACGCACAGCAGCTGGTCGGCGTTGGGTATGGTTCCGATGAAGGTGCCGCCGGGGCGCAGCCAACGGCTGACGTTCTCGAGCATGCAGCGGGCTTTCTGGATGCTCTCAAAGGCGTAGTGCATGCAGAACTGCATTGAGACGACATCAAACGGCGTCGCAAGTTTGGCGGGGGCAAAAGCCTTGGACAAGGGCTCGGTGTAACAGTCGAGGGTAGCGAACGTGGCGTCGAAGCTGGGCCCGCGAAGTTGTTGCCAACGTGAGCGAGCCTGGTCGACGGAGACGGCAGCAATGTCTGCATGGACGACGCATCAGCTGAGACGAGAGCCGGTCAAGGCGCACCACAGACCGACTGCAAGGACCTCTGCGGCGCGGGCCTTGGCCCACTTTGTCATGTCCCCGCCCTTTCCACAGCCCATGTCCAGAACCTTTCCGCGAGGCGCACGAGGCCCGCGTCCGACGAGCTTGCTCGCGGCGAGGGCGGGGTGGGCAAAGCGGCTGATGAGAACAGACTTGACCCAGTTGTTGAAGCTTTTGAGGCCGATGATGGGAGACGTCTCTCGCTGTGCGACACCGACCTCTGGACGGGTGTTGTCTGGAGCAAGTTGAAGAAGAAAAGATGAGCGAAAGGGACAGGGTCGACGTACAATGGTCGACGACTACGGCGACATCTGTTGCAAGTTTTTTGGCGGGTGGTTGTTCCGGATCGGGTTCGGTGGGAGTCTCGCGCTTGCGTTTTGCAAGACGGGCTGCGCCGTGACCCTGGTAGCCGCCTTTGTACTTATTCATCTCTGCATGAGACATGGGCTTGAGGATGCTGTCCGCAGGAGATATGCGGTTGCGAGGACTATATTTGAGAGCTTTGCGGATTGTCGGTGCTGCTGCGAGACGGTCGTCGTCGTCGGTGCGGAGGAGATGGGCGAGAGAAGATGTGCGGGGTTGTGGGTCTGCATTGAGGAGTGCTGCGAGACCTGTGGGACGGCGACTGGGGACGGAAGGAGTCTGAGGTGTTGGTGGATGGGAGAGCGGCTGTGAGGGAGTCACAGGCGAGTTGAGGATGCTGTCGCGGACAGGATCGAATGGCATAGGGAGAGAGCTTAACGGACATGTGACCACGATAGTCCTCGCTTTGACCACGTACTTCCCTCCAACGGAATTCAACCCTCGCTAGGCGACTCGCGCCAGACTGAATCCCAAGCCTGTATGCAAGCCTGTATGCATAAATGGTGGCTCTTGGCAGTCTTGTTTCCGCAGAGCGGCTGCGCGTTTTTACATAGCTGGGATTTATGGAAGACCACAATTTAATTCTCGCAGCTAATTCTCCCGTAAAAAAATTGAACAACCACGCTTAGCAGGCCCGAATCCTGTACCGCGTTGAACTGGCAGACTTTTTTCGCTTGGAATTGAGAAACGCGATCACGTGGTCCGACCTGTCTGAACTGACCGAGACTTTGAACGGGCCAT
>CVRE01172865.1:0-13054 GCA_001179765.1 Crepidotus sp. BD-2015
AACATCCAGGGTCAGTTTCGCCTTTGCAAAGCAATCCTTGCGCCACTCTTACACAGGTCTATAGGTATCACAAAGCCCGCAATCCGTCGTCTGGCTCGTCGTGGTGGTGTGAAGCGTATCTCCGGTCTCATCTACGAGGAGACCCGGGGTGTCCTCAAAATCTTCCTTGAGAATGTGCGCTATATGGTTCTGCAGCCTGGCCTTGTCGCTGACCTCCCTCTTTTGCCACAGGTCATCCGCGACTCCGTAACATACACCGAGCACGCAAAGCGGAAAACCGTCACCGCGCTCGATGTCGTCTACGCTCTGAAGCGCTCCGGGCGCACTTTATACGGGTTCGGCGCATGATTGTACCGTTTCGGCCCTGTCCCTCGCATTGTCCTTCCATATCATTATCTCTGTACACTGTAGTTGTAATCTAGCTCCACTTTCTGCTCGATCCACGTTATGCCGCCTCAAAATAACGCATNTGAGCGCCAGCTATGTAAGGATATCCGTTACACATCACTCGACTCTGTCAATTTGTCTGACTCTTACATACCTCAATTTCGGGCTCTTACAGGAGGTCCATCATTGTGTGCCCGGCGGCGTCTTCCCCTCCTCAGAGTCGTATCGGCAACGCCACTTACGCTTCTTATTGCCCGTACTTCAAGAGCCAAGTTCAAATTCTACCATGTCTCCAAAACTCTGCCATAACAGCTGGCCTCGCACTCGTAACACACCCTCGAATCCAGTTCAATTCACAGCTTCGGCGCGCAGTACTGGCAGTCCAGAAGATGCTGTACTCAGAACTTGGGACTCGCTTGGTAATATGGCACTCGGCGGTCTCATCCAGTCATAGTCTCGCATCGGAGATATAGACCCGCGATAATTCCGTACCACTGGCAACAAATAGCCCAAGAACGCTTTATGATTGCCACCTTCCAGGCGCAACGGTGCAACCTTAAGCATGCCACTTGTCCCTCCATATACAACTTGTGAGTGGCTGGCCCGCTGCCTGGACTCAAAGTCTTCATGAAACGAACCCTCCCATCTCCAATATTCTCGGCTAATCACGTCCCAATGATTTACCACTCTCTCGAAGGCTTCTGCGGTTTTCTTCTACTTGGTAACGAGGCACCGGACAAACTCAGCCTACTGAACACGTCAGTTGATCGCTATCGCTATTCAGTGTTCAGATACGACTCGCCGTCGATGTTCCGCGGCCGAAAATCCGCCTGAAATTATATTTCCGGGGTTTCTCCGGCACATAAAAACGTACAAATACGATCTCTTTCCAACTTGGCGCCCTCGCAGCAATTGTAGGCCTATTCCATCGTGGTCGAACAACAACATGTCTTCCCCTATTGCGACTCGTCATCGAACCACCGATTTATCGTTACCCAACGAAACACTCGCAGCCATCTTCGACGATCTTGCCCCACCCATTCTTACGGATATTGCGTGTGTGTCGCGACGTTTTAACGCAGTCGCGGAGCGAATCTTGTACTCCTGCATCACCATCACAGATCTACTTTCAGAGTCTTCGCCGATCCCAGCGAAGACGTTACGGTGTTGCCAGTCGATTTTGGAGCGACCTCATCTCGTCGAGACAATCAAGAGGTTGCAAATTCGATGGCAGGGCGATTTTCGAACGCTTTCACCCCAGAAACTGGCCGAATCGTGCGCCGGGGCCGGGATTGCGCTCCAAAGTCTAACCTTTCTCGAAGCGTTGGACATTTTCCTGGGGCCCGCAAATCTTGCCGTCATCCCTTTCCAACCTATTCATGCCGTCGAGCGTATGGTCCAGGGGTGTCGATTCCCACACCTTCGATACTGCTCCTTCGGAGCCGAGTGGGCCAAAGGTGGCCAACCCTACACAGACATCCTCCCCACATTCCTGGCACTCGTCCCCTCACTACGACGTCTGAAATTGTCCGACCACCATGCTACCCTGGCGCTACCCCCCGACGCGTTGCCATCCCTGTCTTATTTTCGCGGTTCACCCGAGACAGCCGCCATCTTGCTCCCGGGGAGACCCGTTCAATCCCTCGCCCTCATTGGCCAGGATTCGGATGTGAACCGGGAAAATCTGCCCAAGATGGCTCACACGTCCGTCCCCCTAAGGTCTCTGGACCTGTCGGCCATGCAAGTGCGACCCATGCTCCTCCGGAATATATCCAGCCATCTTTCCGAGATAGAGAGCCTGAAAGTCCGACTTGCTTTGCGTCATACACTTCACTACGCTCTATCCGGTATCGTGAGCATCCAGTCCACCCTGTTGTCTATCCAGTTCTCTGAGTCCGCCTTTGGAAGCGATAGACATTACTGGCGGGACTCTCCTCTGTATTGAGCGAGTTTCATGAGCTGGTTTGTTTTGATCTCTCACCGACAGAGATAGATGGCACTAAGCAGGCTAATCTGACCGAAGAAGCTTCGCTGTGTGCAGAATGGAGCCGTGCTTGTCCTACCTTAAAGCGGATCGTGTTCCCGTCTGGGACAGAGTGGCAGCTGGCCGAAGATGGGACGTGGGTATGAACCTGTGTGTTTCCATTCTTTCGGTCAGTAAATTCGTCCATCCACTCGGCAAATTAACTGAATTTTACCGCCGGCGTCAGTAACCAAGTTCGGGATATATGACTTTGATCGTCGTCACAGGGTCTACATATGCATCAGTCAACTTGTACCCGAGTAGGACGAGCTGTGTTTGCGGCCAATGTCTATCGAGTCAGTTTTTTTTGGCGTTCTCCATATGCAAGTGACATGGGCACGTTACGTTCAGCAAGCAGAGGTATAGGTAGGTAGGTATATTCCGGCGCGGTCCCGTTGAGAAACAGCCTGGGTCTACATACATACAATGTGTCACGTTGTATGATACGATGATTACATAGGAGTTAATTACCATCGGTCCAAGCGTCCGTCCAGGCGCGGGTATGAAGATGCGAGCAAAGCATAGGTATATACATAAACGCAAATTATTCTGTATCATCCACGAAGATGTCGGTATAGTGCATTAAGATAGTCTCGATCGCCTGGTCACAGTCAGCCAAGATTCGTGGCGGTCCGACCAAGAACGAACCTGGTTCTGATGAGTAGCGTCGGCCATTCCACCCTCTGAGCCGTTTGCAGGGTTGAGTTTCATTTGGCCGAAAAGTGTCGGGCCAAAAACGATGGCCAAGTTTTGCACGGACATTGAGTTCTCTGCAGCGTGCTGATGTATCCTGGGGGAAAGGTTATCGGCGCCATAACGAGGAGGGGAGATATGATGATACCTATGCAAATGACCCAGGAAATATTTGAGGGTCGCATAGTTGGCGTCTGGCAGATCGTTAACTCGCTCGTGCAAGCGGATATGCCGCAGTCGATCATTGTCGATCTCTGAAAAGTCGTCAATGGTATCCGACGGGCGAAGCAATTGGCTCACTAGCTGCATCTATGAATCCTTGCTGAAGCTCGAACGTGAGCAGTGGATCTGGTAGTTCTCTCAACCACATCTTCATGACGCTGGCGACATTGTTGATGTCGGACGACCACTCCGGAGTATCGAGATCCACGGACTCAAGGTCTGACAAAAGGTAAAACACACGACACATGGTTTGTAGTAAAAAAAAACTACCTTTGTCCAGTCGTTGTCGAAGGTTTGCAACCTTCGTCATCGTCCCGCTGAGCCTATAGATACCTTGTGACTCGATTCCGTACTTCTCGATCGCCTGGCAACATTTCTCCATGATGGGCGGAAGCTCGACGTTGTCCCTTGTCATCTGGTCAGCAAGATCCACTCCAAACGTGGGGCGACCACGATCTTGGGCACCGTTAGTCCCATTTGGAGAAGGGGTCGTCTGTTGTAGTTTCTCAGAATTGTGGGTGGGTAGGGGAGGGAGCTGCATATCATATCGTCAAAAGTGATCCCAGGAGAGATGAGATATGGGACATACAAAACCCTCGTCAGAGGGGCCCTCCCGGCGTGGACCTCGAGGGGTAGCAGGTCCGCGAGCATATGCATAGTTCTGCATGTACGCTCTGAAGTCTCCACGATTATCGATCATCTCTAGCGTAGCTTTGAGGCCAACACCTAAAGGAGAACCTGAATGGAGGGATTAACGCCGCTTTCGGAGGATGAGGGGTACTACTGACCTTCTTCATTCGGCGGGACTAGCGTTGAGCCGTCATTTAAAAGAGTACTCTCAAAGAGAAAGGCGTATCGCGTGAGATGATACTGCGTGCCCAGATCCATTTCGTCTGTGCATTCTTTCAGCGCCTGAGGTGCTGGTGTTATCATTCTGGCTGCCAAATGAAAGGGGGAATTCGGCAAGCGCTTACGCGAAGTATCCGGGGCAGTTGAAAGTTGAAATATTCTTGTCTCGTAGACTGCGTGTCGGTAACTGCCTTGCGATACGCATCGGAAGCGTTTGACATCCGGGATCGGATATCGTCTTCTTGCCGTTGTATCTTGAGACACAGTTAGACCTAGTATATTACACTGGAAGCGCGACCCACATTCCCAGGATTCTTGCCTTTCAAAAGCAGACCACCTTTAGCCACCGCCTTACCGATCGCCCGCTTTCCTCCCACTCCTCCTTGCCGCGACTGAACCGTGTTGTCCTTCAAAGACTCTCCTTCCTTTTGAAGCAGAACACGTTCTAGCTCCTCAGACGTTATATCAAGCCGATTTTTGCATTTCTCGGTGATTGCTTCGGATTCTTGCAGTGCCCGTTCATATCTGGTAGCAAGTTCTTTGGTCTAGTAGGATCATTATCCCTTGCCCAGGCTACGGAATGACACTCGCTCACCTGTTTTCGATTCTTGTCCACCTCTTTAGCGAGAGTCGCCAACTCGTCGCTCATTTCGTTGAGTCTCTGAGAAAATCGTATTCGACTTTCGCCCATAGATTCGTGAATTCTCATTGCTGATTGCCAAGAGGACACGAATGAACTAAATAGCTCGGCATGAGCTTAGCCACGACGCGCGACGGGAAAGCACGTACCCAGCTTTACCGTCATTCATACCATATGTGTCCGATGTCATTCGAGCTAGTTTATGCATATTCTTGCCATAGTCCTCCTCTATCGCCGCTCGCTTCTTCAGGAACGCGGAGGCTTCCTATGGGAATGGGTTGAACAAACGAGCTAAGCCCGACGACTGAAGGGATCCGCACCCTGCAAGATATCATGCTCTGTTTTATGCGATCCAAGAGCAGGGGCACGCCGCACTGGGGAATGATTGGAAATTTCCGGGAGGACATTGAAGGGAACGACGCACATCCAGTTCGCATAACGACCTGAGCACATTCTCGTCGAAACTAGCATCGACCAAACTTGCGGAATCATTCGGTCCGACAGTCTCGCGATTGTCGCTCCCTATGGTAGGGCTGTCTCTCCAGGAGCGCCCCACCGAGTCGGTGCTTGAACGTGGCTGAGATGCGGGCGCATTCGCCGCCGCCGGAGGTGATGCGTCTTGAGAATCAATAATTCGTACGGGATGATGATACGAGCTGGGCCCGCTCTGGAGGTCCGAGTTCTCTGCAGCAGAGTCCCATGCGGATGAGGGATACGGGTCGTCGGCCATCGCACAACGCGTCAAAGGCGAGCCAGCAGCAAGTGAATAGCGGAACAGCACTGGGCCGTAGTAATACTAATAGGTGGTCACACTAGAGTGTCACAGTCCCGCCCTCTGCATCACTACCATCCAACCTTTGAGCTGCATCCATTCTTCGTCCCACCGTTAGCAGTACTCCGACCGAAGGCAAACCTTCGTCTCCCCGCAGTTCCCGCACTTCCTCGCCTTCTTTTCGAATGCATCTGGGTTCTCCTCCGCATTCCACTCGTCATCCGGATGTCTGTCCCCCTTGTACGATGCGCCGGTGTGCGAGCTCATGTGGTACCACTGTGGTCCTATGGTGATTCGTTCAGCAGCCGGTCTAGAGGTGTAGAATATTTCCTACTCATAATACAATATGGGCGACCAAAATTACTATTTTGGCAGTAGCAGGATCCTGCAAGGAAGCGATATCAATGGCGGCGGAGTGGGAAGCGTTCGCAAGTCTCGCGACAAACCTCTCGAATGGTGACTGACGCAACTCTCGCATGCCGAGTATCCGCAGTCTGGGCACAGATCCTCTGCCATGTACTCGTCCTCGTCGTACTCGGTGTTACAACCGGTACAATGAGTGGTCGGGGGTTTCTCGATTGGCTTGGTTTCTTCCTGCTCTTGGTGCTCACGGAGAACCTCGCACTCGCGTTTATGCGTAGACCACGCTGCTCAATTTTTTTCAAAAGGTCAACGTCTAGCGCTGAGCACGTTTTATAGTCACCTTTCTTTTGGCAAGCCGTGCCACAGTATGTAGCCACTTTGCAATTAGAACATTGCTGGTCTGCTCGCTTCATGCATCCGACGTTGTAGCAGATCCCCATCGTGAAAGGACGAAGCAAAACTTTGTTACATAATCCACACATCGATCAATTTATCGTCAGGCTTTGCTCTTGCCAAGCTCTTGCCAGTTCTTTGTGCAGCTCGAATACCCGAGCCTCTCGGCGCGCGGCCTTCATAATACGCTCCCTCCATTCAGTGCTCGTCGCGTGTTTGAACTCCGGCGTTGATGCGAATTCCTTGTTGGCAAACTCGTGGATAGCGAGGTACTTGGGCACAGGCATGTCAGCTAATGCACCTCTCTGATTGAATTCCACGAGTTTGAATCGTCTGTCTTTCAAGTTTTTAATCGAACGCTGGGTTGCAAAAGCCACTTTCCTTCCTGCTTTCCAGCCAGGTACTTTCGAGAGCAAATCCATATGTTCCTCGTTGTACCTTGACGGTCATCACGAAACATCCAGTCGAAAGCAAGAAAAAACTCGGCCCACCACTTGTTCAGTTCATCTTCTCCTTCGGGGGTCATCATCTCCAAGCCCACCAGCAACACATACTTGCTGGGCAACTCCTCCGCTTTGGTATCGGGATGCGTGAAGGTACCCATGTGAAGATAGGACCGACGACTCAAGCCGCCTAGCTTGGACAGTATCGTCCTTTCGTTATCAGAACCCAGTGCTCTCAACGCGTTGTACTCCTCAGAGTTGGCGACCTCGGGCGTCTTGAGGTCGTACAGAGTGAGCCATGTCGGTCCCTGCGAATCAATTGCCTTGTACCGGATCGCGGTCATCTAACAACGATACGAAAACAATTACTATACAGCAATTTGGGAACTAAGGACGCACAAAGCCCGGTACGGTCAATCTCAGCGGAGCGTGCTCGTTATCATACCAATCTAGGATCGCTCGCTCAACGGACTGTGACTGCGCATTCGAAGACAGAGAAGGTACCATTTAGATCAGTTTCGTGGACGTCTGGACCAGCCTCAAGGTAGACGAAGGAGAGCCCTTGTCCTGAGCTCTGCTGCGACATCATGATCGTGGAGAGGAGAGATTCGGAGAATTCGGAGAGAAGCAGGACGAATGCTGATCGCGGCTCCCGATTTGGGTATTTCCGCACTTGGAGGTCGATCTTTGGATAATCATCCTCGCTGGCTGGGCCTTCAAAGTATCCGCGACAGTTCTAGTCCCTCTCGTGCACAAGTTGGGCCCAATTCTTGAGCCACGTCTACTCCCACCGCACGAAACGGACGGATTTGCGGCTTGCGCCGAAAAAGGCGATCGGGGGTTGGAGAGGCAGTTCTAGGTGAACATGTTATTATCTCCTGAAGATATCCAACTGTCAATTACTGGCTCAGAATTTCAGAAAGATGAAATGATTGTCGATGCAGCTAAACACTGTTCCTTAACGGGACCGCGCCGGAATATACCTACCTACCTACCTGAAGTCTGTAACATCGCCGGTTTCGTTCCTATTCAGTGACCTCATCTCTGCCTGATCGAATGGAATAAGGTTTCTAGCTGAGTTACCAGTAGGTCGGGAATGAGGTCAATCTGAAAGGATGTAAACGCCGAGTAGGCATGAGACCCACGTATCGTTATCTCCACTCTTCTTCGAAATGACGACAAGACGAAGATATATACTTACAGCAGGGCACGGATGTTTTCGACGATTCATTCTACGATGACGAGAAGCGAGATGACAAGCAATAAATCTCGAGCAAGCGTATGAGAAGAGAGGTTAGGGACGAGGTCCCATATACCATCCAAAATTTCTTAAGTCCCAAAAAATGTTAATATAGGTATCGTGAGCGATTACAGTTTACAAAGTGTTACAAATGTTTCCAGCACCGCGGACAGTCATTTTGGTGGTCATTTTGGTGGTGAGCTTGTCCCCAACTCCACTTGGATGGACGTACTAACCGAAGACGCATTTGTCGCAGCGTCGATCAAATCTTTCTGAAATGACTCGGATAGCCGGAGACAACCTTGATCATTACATGAAAAAATGCCCGAATATTTGCGGAACGAACGTACTGGTGAGTGCATGTCATTGCGCAATTATGGGGGGATTGCCTGTGGTCCCGACTCATGGCGCACGTCGACCGCCTGCAATCGACCTAGACTTCATATTGAGCATACATAATAGGCATGATTGCTGAGACATCACCAGAGAGCGGTTTTGCCCCCACTGGTGGGTGCAGCGGGAATATTCCCGAACGTATTGTGCCTCGAAACACATACTTGTTGTAATCCCTCAGGGCTAACCATTGTCGCTTAAATACGCAGGATCGGACGGACCAGACGCCTGGAACTACTCAGATCGAATACGAGAATGGGGTGCGCTATTAATATTGGGTGGCCCAGATTGTATTCGGGGGGAAAGCACCTGAAGAAGACGCGTAAACCAGAAACGGTGTGAAGGAAAAGCATGCCTTACAGATGCCCCCCAGAACCTGTGGGGTAACATGGTCTGGCCGACGCCAAATCATTCAGCGACGATCTTGTCCAGGTCAAGGCCGAAAAAAAACCGTATAGTAATACATGTCGAATTAGACGTTCAACACAGCGGACCTAGCGAAATATCGTGCAAGAGCGAGACGAACAGTGTTCAGACGAGCCAATGCCTCCTTGTGCCCCCCTCCACGGATAGTTCTGGCTAGAATATCCAGATAGTCGCCTCCGCTGCCTTGAGAGGATCTCGTACATATTTCTTCCAGTTTACTCAGCAATTCTGCTGCTGCTGTGGCGGAAAACAACAAGGACGAGCCTGTTTCAGGATAAGCAATATAATAAGACTGGGAGTCCATGCTACGCTCACGGTACTGTAGAAGGTCCACCGCGTCACACAATATGATAGCCCACCACGATTTTGGGGCAACATCATCGCGGAACATGGCCACCAAATCTAGGGCAGCATTTTGCAGGTCGTGCTTGATGCGAAGTTGCTGAAAATTAGAATACCGCACGGCAAACATCAGCCGGTGAACAAACACGCCCTGCGATGATGGGTGCTGGGCGCTAAGATTCTGAAGAGATGGGGCGATGTCCGATGCATATTGCGCAAAGCTTGTTGGACCTTGAACCGAGTAAATTCCAGTTGTCAATCTGGAAAGGAATGTGGTACTCGCCACTGATGATATATTCGTCAAGAACCCGATCGACGACACGGCCGAGTCCTTGCCAATCCTCAGCTGACGAGCAATATGAGACGGCTAAGCCATAGTCCTTCTCGCGAACAAGGGTTTGAGCGGCAATCTACGAATGTTGATGAGATGGGCGGTTACGTAAGGATACCACTTACCCTGCAAACGGTTCGCCTAGCTGCCTCTCTCCGGTAATCGAAGCAGGTCTGGTTCACATCCTTCAAAACCCCCACGATGTTTCCTGCTCGAATTTTCCCCTCATCTCCACTGTGGGAGATCGGAGTTTTGTCGTTGAGTCGCAGCGGTACACGTATCAATACTTCGTCCCCACGCTCCTTCCCAACGTCCCCGCATGAATACATGTAATCCACAGTTATGCGCCATAAGGCGGGATCGGAATGCAGGTATTCGGCGTATGCAAGGATGTGTTGATCGCGAATCGAAATGCTGCTCAACAAGAAAGTCAAAACCTGGCCAGGAGGACAAAATAGACACTTGCTCGTCATGTGTAATATTGTCAACTAATAAGGTCAGGGGCTCCATGATATCTGCAAGATGAGCAGACAGCCACCGGTCAAGCTGGGAAGCATGAAGCAGGGCGTCCACTGGTTTGCCTGCAAACAAAGCCGTGTGGACCATATCTTCAAGATTAGTAGGGTCAGGTGGCATATCGTCCAGGACTCGGCCGACGACATCTCTGATAACGGGTGAGCGCTGAGCTTTGAGAAGGAACTGGGAGAAGCACCGACTTACGGTAGATCTTGCCTACGAAGCCTAGTGTCCACAAATACACCCCATGCCGCGCAGACCTCCTTCCAATCGGCGCCGAGCTCCTCGCACACCCGCTGCACTATTTCGCCTCGACCTTCTAAAATACCAACGATGGCGCTTAGTCTGTCCCACCAGTTGTCATATTCATCGTCTCTATCTTCTTCGGGAATTTGTTCCATGTCAACTCGAATGGCTTTAACCCTCTCTTTCCACCGACGGGACGCGTAGGCGAAATCCCTCTCAGCCGCAAAATTTTGAAGCCGGGGCTGAGAATCGACTATGGAAGCCATCGTCTCGGCAAATTGGCGTAGATCCTCAGAAGGGTGCCCAGAGAGCATCTTGAAGAAAAAGACGGAGGCTTTAGAAAGCCCGCGTAAAGTCGCCCTAGTGCTTTGTGAGCTTCAGTATGGGCGGAACAGTTTCCCCCTGACCTGGTGAGATAGGTCCAGAATGATTCATCCTCCCACGGGGACTTGAGAGAACTAAGATGGTCCCCTTCTTCCGTAGATGGCTCGATGAAATGGATATTCAACCACTCCATTAGCTCCTCTCCGACTGGGGCCTCTTCATAGCCAGGTTCCGGTAGATATAGCACCACAAAAAGAGAGAAACAGGTGTATAGGCTGCGGTAATGGTCGCCGCTGAATTGCAACGGGCCGTCTGGTCGTGGGGCAGGTTGCTGCGAGCAGGATTAGTATCAGCTACACACGGTCGCCGGAAATCTTACGGAGGCGTGAATCCAACACTCTTTGATGAAGTTGACGTAGTCAATGGCCAGCTTCCGCATGACGGTCAGGCTTTGTTCACTCTGGAGCCTGAATGCCACGTTGAAGGAGATTACAAGCCTGAACCTGGAAACGCGTACCATTCGGGATCTTTGCCGCGAGATGTTTTTATGAGATTCTGGAACGCCGCAAAAATAACGAGCGTATCTGTGATGAACTGTGGAAATGAGAAACTTGGGAATCATGCAACGCGGCCAACATACCAGCCGTCTCTCGGAGGATGGGACAGCGTCGATCCCCGAGAAGTATACGGGCTGTTCCTCTCCCGGCGGACGCCTGCCTGGCTGCGGGATAGACTGAGGACGGAATGAGATGATTTCCGGGTGTGAATGGCGGAGGCCGTTACAGCATGGGTGACGAAGACTGCTAGGGAATTGTCCAAAGGGGAGAGTGACGCGGAGAGAGACTGGCCGGCCAACAAAAGATCTTCGGGCTTTCCTGCGGGAACCAGTGGGGGAGTGAGATTGAACACATCGGCGGACATGTTGGCGGCGACTCGCGAGACGCGTTCTTGTGTGGTCCTGTTTATTTTCGCCTTTCAGCGAGGTCAACACGGTCACACTCAGGCCGGAGGCCAATACTCGCGGAACCTGTCACTGGGGACGGACACACAACGGAGACATGTAAGCACCTCATGTCTGGTTATTCTCGAATCTCGGCCCGAACAAGCACTACCACGTCTTCCTCAAAACCCTCCGGATCGTCGAGTGCTCTTTTGTAAAGTCCTCAGCGAGGACGCCTGGACTTTGGCAGCTAACCCTGGACCCCAATCACGGACGCTTCCGGCGAATCTCCCTTAAGCGGCGGGCCCTCTTTCTCCTCAACCCCGAATTCATTGGACAAGTTATTTGCGACGAGATTGACTTCTCATTCGCCATAGCTTTCGTTCGCCGTCCTTCGCCGTCGGCCCCACGCCCGGGATGTCAGTCTGAGCTCCCTTCTAGGCCGCTTGGTAGTTGGTACGAAAGATCGAGGGCGGTCAGTGCGCGGGCAGCGTTTTGGTCCGAGCATTGTGCCCTCTTGGAGGACTCCATTAGGAGGATTTTCGTGGGTGACTTGCGATTCCTCCCTGCGACTCAAATCTCCTCTGGATTCATTCGGCGTCGCACCCGTTGTTCGCGATCAATTCTGTGCGCCCTCTAGCGCTGGACTACAGCTTTCTCCTGCTGGCTTCTTTCCTCCCTCTACGACGGAAGGCTCCTCTCGAGTTTAATTCGGCGTTGTACTTACCGTTGCTCGCATCAATACCATGTTGTGTCGCGTCGCCCTCTGCACTGAGGCCATGGACTACTCTACAGGACGCGCGTAGCTGTTCTGTCCTGGGTCCGCCGTCCACGTCTTGCGTTTGCTGTATGTTAGCCCAACTTTACCGCACGGGCGCTTTTCTGTGGCCAGGCTGTCAGTCAGTCGTGTCTCCGATGGCCATTGTCTACATCCCGCTATCACATATACCAAAATCACTGTCAATCCTCGAGCGGGCCTGCCAGTGAGAGTCAGCGTGGAGAGGCGTTCGCGTGATATGCAACAAATATACCTGGCGCTCAGATGCGTTATTTTGAGGCGGCATAACGTGGATCGAGCAGAAAGTGGAGCTAGATTACAACTACAGTGTACAGAGATAATGATATGGAAGGACAATGCGAGGGACAGGGCCGAAACGGTACAATCATGCGCCGAACCCGTATAAAGTGCGCCCGGAGCGCTTCAGAGCGTAGACGACATCGAGCGCGGTGACGGTTTTCCGCTTTGCGTGCTCGGTGTATGTTACGGAGTCGCGGATGACCTGTGGCAAAAGAGGGAGGTCAGCGACAAGGCCAGGCTGCAGAACCATATAGCGCACATTCTCAAGGAAGATTTTGAGGACACCCCGGGTCTCCTCGTAGATGAGACCGGAGATACGCTTCACACCACCACGACGAGCCAGACGACGGATTGCGGGCTTTGTGATACCTATAGACCTGTGTAAGAGTGGCGCAAGGATTGCTTTGCAAAGGCGAAACTGACCCTGGATGTT
>CVRE01172950.1:2338-17957 GCA_001179765.1 Crepidotus sp. BD-2015
AAAAAAAATTGACCCTTGACGGTTGACACGGCACGCAGGGCCAGCGGTCTCGCATCGAAGACGAGGTAGACACTGAGAGAATGTAGATCTTCGTACTTTTTTGGCAAACCAGATATAATTCAGTAAAGGACATGGGCTCGTAAGAGATATATATGTTCCTTGGCAGGCTGGACGCTAGGAGGGAAGGTCGTCTCCTGTTCCTTGATGTTAGGCTGAAAGGTCGTCATATGGACCTTCCGTACAAGCCGGTGGGCTTCTGACACCGATGCTAGTCGCACTCGAATTACGCTGCTCGCAGTGGGAACCCAGGAACTAGCCATGTCCAAGTCAGACAGTGGAGAGTGTAAAGCGGGGAAGGACATACTTTTTCAGCCTGAGTCTGAAGATATATGGTTCGTCTTGCGGGAGACTGAAGCCGCGCAGAAGGAACTCCTCCACTACCTCTAGTTGCACGTTCGAGGGCAAACCCCGGAGTGCAACATCTCTTCCATTGTAGCCTAGGATGGAGCTCAGGCCCTCGTCTTGTGATGCGTTAGACAATGGGAGTCTGGGGACCGCGTCGACAAGGGGGTGCACGCCAGTGATAGAGACCTTTTCCAGCTTGTCGAGATTTGGGAAAAAATCTGGGTGCGCTATTCGGAGGATTGCAGTTCCCTTCGGCCGCAGCCGAGCGTATACAACAGACACTTGAGAGAGTGAGTTAAGACATTGGCCAAGAGGTAATGCGGAGAAAGCACCATCTTCTACGCCCTGCACCTCGCCGCGAATAACGAACCTGCGCAGATCCGCTGGAGTAGCGGTAACGGGGACATTTCTGAGTCGTATTATCCCGGATGATTTTATGTCTGCGAAGATGGTAAGACGGGATGAAGGAAGAAAGGCTGCGTTTTTTCACGGTCTGGTACATGGCGCGTTGCGCGCTGAACAGAGGCCATCCAACGTGACACGCGTGACGTCTCTCTCTATGTCCTCCCGTGATCACAGACGACGCGACAGAAGCTGGGAAAGAGACGAGAGGGATACCCGCGACCGCGACCGCGACAGACCCTCCCGCTCCAGTCGCGGCGGTGCGGGCCCTAGTCACCGTGACGAGCCCCGTCGTCGCTCTAGCCGTTCGCGCAGCCCCCGGAGAGGCGGAGACAGGGACCGGGACAGACGCGGCTCAGGTATGCACTCTACAGTCCTTTTCCCCCGAGATCTCACTCTCGCAGACCGTAGGGATCACAGGTACGATGACAGGAGAGACAGCGATCGGCGACGCGACCTGCCGCGCACTCGGCCACGCGGAGACGACGAGCGGGACAGTGCACGACCTCGGAGCCCCGTCGCACCTCGAGAACCAGAAAAGCCCCAAGCTGGCATGGATATAGACCGTCCAGGTCGGTCTGCACGCAGAATACAGACGACCTTGACCAACTTTATTTTCCAGAACCGGGCCCTTCCAAACGTTTGAACCTCGACCCCGATGCCCCTGATGAGGGAAACGAAGAAGGGGAGGAGATGGATGACGACGCCGGTATGATGGCTATGATGGGCCTGAATGGGTTCGGAAGTACCAAAGTATGTGCTTGCACTCTATGATCTCCCCTCGAGACTAATGCAGGTTGGCAGGGAAAGCACATTGACGGCAATCAGGAGGGTGGCCTTTCCGTAAAGAAACAGCGGACATGGCGGCAGTACATGAACAGGCGCGCGCATTTCGCCTTTCACTTTCCATACTGCTCTGACCCTTTCGATAAACAGGCGGGGTGGTTTCAACAGGTTTGTGGTCGTTCTGTTTATTGGAACATTCTCTGACATTCTTGCAGACCGCTGGACAAGATCAAGTGAAGATAAGTTGGCTTCACTGTGCCGTTCCCGTTTGAGTCACGAGTTTAGGCGCTGCCTGCTTTCTTCTCTGTTCATTCAAAATAAATTGTTCATGGGCTATAGAGAGAGACAAATCGTAAAGGCAGATAAAGGATACAGCATGCAAATGTCTGCGGCGGTGCGAGAAGTGCAGCAAGTTCGCTCAAGGCTTAGAACCCGTGCACTTTGATAGTGGTCTTCTCGATCCCGTTCTCGGTCAGGAACGTCGAGATCTTGACACGCTGATCACCCTGGAGCTGGATGACCTGGCCCATCTTCTCGTCGTCGACGAGGGTACCGTTGCAGGCGAATTCCTGTCGTGGGTCCGTCGATGAATGTTAGTCTCTAGGTTTGGCGGGGAAGTGTACCTTCTTGAATGCCTTCAAGAGCTTCTTGGCGTCGTATTCTGTGGCCGAGAAAGTAAAGGTTGAGAGGAAGAGCCGAGCACAGTCAAGAGAGAACTCACGCTTGGGCATGCCCTGGAGGGTGGTCAGGGTCTTCCTCCCATTCCGCTGTTGGATACGGATATGTATGTAATCTGCCTGCGAGCCAACGTCCTGGTTGTCACCGAGAGGGTCTCCCTCGTCTGCGAAGGGATCTGGCGGGATATGCGTCAGCACGGGCGCTTTTCGATCGATAAGGCTGGGCAGAGGGCGACAGACCGAAAGAATTGAGATTCTGAACGCTCATGCGATGGGCAGAGAAATACAAAGACTGAGTGGAGGTGGATTTGGGTACAAGATAAAAGGAAAAGGAAGACGCGGATCGCAAGAGTCGAGTAGCACCGAGTCACACCGAGTCACACAAGCACCGTGACACCGATTTGACTCTTTCCAATGCCTGCCGAGAAACGAAAGCGACCTCCGACGTTCCAGCACTTTCCAATCAACCGAGGTACGTCCAGAGCATCCAAATTTATCTACAGGCTATCACTTAACCAGGACCGCAGCGGTGAAACTAAAGCAGGCATGGGTGCAAAACGTCAAACTGAAAAGTAAATGGAAAGCGGAGAAGCGCAAGATGGGTCTCGGCGCTGCTCCTCCAACAACAGCAACAGAAGATGACGCGGTAGACGATGAAGAGGTCGAGTCGGCGCACCAGGAACCCGAAGCGCGAGCCCCGACACCCTCATCTCCTCCTCCACCAAAAAAACGCGCACGCCGAACACAGACCGTTCCCACCGAAGCAGAGTCATCTAGTGCCCCTACTCTGCGTGATCGTGCTCGAGAAGCCTACTCTCCGGCATCTCTTCACACTTACAGGTCCGATCCGTTTGGGAAGAGACCGCGCGGCGGGAAAATCGGGGCAACAGGTCGCGGCCAGCCGAACATGAAGAAACGGATGGACGTGTTGTTGGAGACGATCCAACGTAGTCTCACTTGACACAGGCGATGTTGTTACATGAATACAGTTACGTCTTGGTGTTCTCTTTATCGTCGTCGACCTCCCGCGCGCGCACAAACCGCGACTCCAAAGTATCCATGCCCTCGGACGCAGTGACGGATGAGAGGGCGACGGGGTGGTCGCTCATGTGGCCGGGGCTGGGGTCGTCCAGCTCGTCTACAAGGCCGAGGGCGCGCGTCTCGAGTGGGTCTGGATGTGGTTCGCCGATGTGTGCGAGAATGAGTGGAGAGGGCGGGGGACTGCGCGACTTTGAGCGGCGGGCGTCGTCGTGAAGGAAGGGGATGGGTGAGAAGAGCGGGGTGGGCGGGGCAGACGTAGCGCCAATGGACGCCATGGTGCGGACGGTCGTGTCCCTCTCCGTGTCCGTCAGAGGCGGGAAGCTGTCGTATGTGGATGTTACGAGCAGGGACTTTTCGACGGCGCGCAAGTATTTCCCGACAGAGCTGTAATTTTGCTTGGGGCTTAGGCAGAGCTCACAGACACGTTGTATTGTGAATGGTGGATTTCTGGCGAACCATAAAGATCAGTTTCTTTTTTAGAGCTCGGACACGCACGAGTCGAATTGTTCCAGCAATGCAACGACAGACTCCTTCATCTCTGCGGCCTCCTGTGGGTTCATGTAGTTGACCGGGGCCGGCACGACGGATTTGCGTGGAGGAAATGGAGGCAGTTTTAGACCGCCAGACGCGGATGGCATAGGCGGAAAATGGGGTGGAGGCGCCGGCCGCCCTGGCCCAGATAAAAAGAGGTCAACATTCTATGGTGTACGGTTAGCCGACGAGGCAGAGAGCAGGCAACAATCCAGCAACTTGGTTGATCTTGTGCTTTATGATTTCACGGAGCTTGGGCCATTCTGAGCTGAGAAGAGGTGAGCTAGGGACGCGAGCCAGAGGGTGCCATGTACAATTTCTCCGACGACGCGACCTCGCGAAGGATGTCGTCGTCTTCTGGACGCGTGGTGGATGCCATCTTGGATGTTTGCGGATGTGGTGCGCGCAAGACCATGTGGTCCTGGATACATAGATGAGCCTCAGGCCTGAGGCTGCTCCAAGAACGGGTCGCTTGGTCGAGTCTCTTGGTCTCTCGGCGACGCGCTTCACGACCAGCGAGTTCAATTCCAAGACTCTTCTGGCTTCCAAATAACTTATTGCACGTCCGAGTCTCCTGTGTCATATGCCTTACATCCGCTTACTGGACGACCACCACCACCAAGCTGAAAACGGAGACGAAGACGATCCCGCCATGCCCTTGTCTACCCACCGAAGCAAGCTTCTCATGTCTTATGCCCCCGATTGGTGTGTCCGAGTCGGTCCAGTCCTCTTTCCGCGCTCATCAAACAACCCAGG
Source organism: Crepidotus sp. BD-2015 (assembly GCA_001179765.1). Lineage (NCBI taxonomy): Eukaryota > Fungi > Basidiomycota > Agaricomycetes > Agaricales > Crepidotaceae > Crepidotus > Crepidotus sp. BD-2015. Next base: position 6,937 of record CVRE01172950.1, read on the forward strand.
ATCATCACACTTGCACTCGCGTATGTATCCAATTGCCCACCTTTCTTCCCCTCATCAGAACCCCCAGCGCCATATTTTTCTCCCTTGACAAGGTGAACGGCTTCAGAAGACAGTTTTCACTTGAAGACACCTCGTACGTTCCTCCCCGCCATCCCTGTCCGCGTCCCTAACCCTTTCAAAGTCTCCGGCATACGTGCGTTCCGCCTGTCTTACCCTCTTGTATAGTCAACTTCAACGGCCATGTCTCGTAGATATGCCGTACACGAGCGCGTCCCGGTAACAACCCAAGCCTTGTCGTTTTGAAGTCTTTTCACTGACCATACAATTGGTAGAACTTTGGTCTGTGTCGCTCCTGTACTGCGTCCACTGCGCTCACCCTATCTGGTAGCCCTCTATCTGATTGCTATTGTCGCCCCTATCGTTCTCCAGGCCCTCATCAATCTTCTGACGATTCGCAGTTGGTGGGATCTACACAATGGCGCGTCAATCTTTCAGAGCGTACCATTGAGTCTAATGCGCCCATTTTAGGGTTGCTTGGATGTCTGTGACAGTATCACAGGCCATTCTCCTGAATTAATTTATTGAATCTAGTGGTTCTCGGTCTGTCGATTACTGGCTCCGTCACCCAATTCACCAAGATAACAGTTGGCCGTCCTCGTCCTGGTACGTCCTCGTCATCTATCCGTTTCTCGACTTATGGATCGTCCAGATATCATTGATCGGTGCCAGCCTATCCCTGGCTCTGTGGATCCCATATACGGCCTCTCCAACTCGTCAATCTGCACCACGGCGAATGATGCCCACATCTTGCTGGACGGATTTCGGTCTTTCCCATCCGGCCACTCGGTGCGCTCGTATTCGTCTATTTTTTTCTCACAGCAATTCATGCTCCCCTTAGTCGCTCTCCTTCGCTGGTCTAGGCTTCCTGGCATTCTATTTGGCCGGGAAGTTGCACCTTTTCGACCACAGGGGTTACGCGGTATGTCGTCGCAGGGAAACGATTCTATCTGCAACTAATGGACCCGACAAAGGCTAAAGCTTGGGTTTCGCTTGTTCCATTCGCCGGCGCCGCATTAGTCGCTATCTCACGCACCATGGACAACCGTCGTAAGCATCATGAACCTTTTTCTTGTTGAACTGTTTATAGACATCTTTCAAGACCACTGGCATGACGTGCTCATTGGAAGTCTTTTGGGTACGGTCGTCTCCTATTTCTCCTACAGACAGTACTACCCGAGGTTGGTCCTGTTTGCCGCACCGCACGCAACACGAATCAATTGTCTTCTTCCCAGCCTTGCCTCGGAAGTCTCCCACCGGCCGTACTCGCCCCGTGTAGCGCGAGAGGACGTTCCCACCCACCGCAGACGGACGAGCTCGCGCCACGCATCCGGAAGCTACCCAACGAGCGCAGATATCGTCACCAATGGGCCATTGGAAGGCACAGTACTGCGGGAGGGACCCGGAACCCTGCGCGAAGTGTGGAGAGACAGCGCAGAGAACGAGGAGACCAGTTCCTTGGGGAGAACACTCAGAGAGCCGCAGAATGACATTCCATTGCATTCTGTCTAAGTAGACATGAAAACTCGTTATTCTAATTCTCGAGTGAAGTATACATAGCCACGCAATTGTTGGTATCATACCGACTGCACTGAGACGTACGCGTAATTTAAAATTCAATCATCTTCTGCGTTTCTCGTCTCTTTCGAAGTTCGACTGACGATAAGTTGAGTGGAAGGAACGCGGCCACGTGACACACCGACCACGGCGATTCACAGCGCGACGCGACATACCACTAGACAAACATATAGAGCTGGAGAAATGGTTTTGGCGAAAGCCCACAATACAGGGCTGAGTTTTCCGCACCTTTCCTTTACCACATGCAGCAGACGTCGTTCTAAGGAGAGGAGATTAGCGGTTGTGGGACGATGCTAAAGCTGCACGAAGAGGAGATGATTCCTCATATCACCAGCCTTCATCGCGTTCCTTTTGGCAATAAATCTAAACGGACATTACGATCAGCATAGGTCGACAGAGGCCGACAGATTTCGTTCGTGAAGAAAAAGAAACTCACGTAATTTGCGTAGGTGGATGTCTGACGCGAGTCGCACATAAATGTGGGTCGTTGGTCCACCCACCCATTCGTGCAGCTGGAGTAACCCGGGCCGATAAGCCCTTAGCGCCAATGGCAGTAATACAGAGGACGATCATCTTGGTGCAGCAGGGCTCTTCAAGCTGCGATGAGCATATAAAGACTGTGACCCTGTAAATGTTATTCAGAGGTCCTTCCAACCAGGCCCGGCTCAGAGCAAAATTCCACATCATAGGATCACGACGGCGCAGACTTGGACCAGCGGGGTGCTCTGCAGACGCAGATCCACTGGATCTGCGCCTGTGACTGAGCCATAGTCAGAACGACCAAAACGTATATGTAAGGGTGGAAACCGAGTGAATGAAGGCGTAGGGTACTCAGGCTGTGCTCCTTGTGAAACAGCTTGTCGCATTGAAGCTTTTCAAAACATGTCGGCAGGTAAGCGTAAGCGGCAGATATGCGCCCTTATGCGCCCTGACCCGTAAGATGACGATAAAGGTCAATCTCGCCTACTCAGAAACCTAACCCCCGCCCATGCCCGACGCGGGGTCAAGATCGCCGACCCATGTATCACCCGGTGGCCGAGCCAAGATTATAATGAGTGGGACGAGAGCAATAGTTTTGCGGTGGTGGGCGTGGAGACGACGCAGATGTCGGCATACTTGCAAATTATTAGGGGGCCGACTATCGTATGTACTGAGGTGAACGTGCCAGGTGGGCCCGGGGCATCCGAATCCTAATGAGTGCTGGGAAATGTAAGGGAAGGACAAGGTGGGTTGATGTAGATACCTGGGATGCGAAGAACGAGCAAGTCAATAACCGTGGGCAGTCGTCCTGTACGTTGCAACAAGGAAGGGACGAAGCAAGCAAGCTGGCACGCGTTGTTTGGTCGGCACAACAAGGCGGCCTTGGTGCGTCCACGACCTCCTGGACTTGATACACGCAAATGTCGGGCCTGACGTCCTTCTTCCCTTCAAAATTTCTGCCCTCAATGAACTCGCGCGACCGGCCACCCGAGTCCATCTCGCACCTTCGCTTTTTCCTGGAGACAATGCCGAGCTCGCGAAAGTACAAGTTTGATGCCGATGCACGCGCGGATGTACTAGCAGAGCTGTATACCGCGTTCTGGGGCTCCCACAACCAACTCTTTCTGCCCCCGGCGCACGGCGGTCTGCTGATGCACGAGTTACTCAGCGACGCACAGGCGCAGGTCGGGTATATGGGAGCGGGCAAGGAGGAGCCAGTCATCCCTGGGCGGCCGTGTAGCCACGTCTTCAAAAAGGGAGAGAGCTGTTTCCGGTGCAAGTGCGTGGATTGAGTCTTTGTGCCTGAGCTGCTGATTTATTCGTTACAGAGACTGCACACTAGACGACAGCTGTGTGTTGTGCTCGCGCTGCTTCCATGCAACGGACCATGAAGGCCACAATGTCAGTTTCTTCATCGCGCAACAGCCGGGCGGATGCTGCGATTGCGGCGACGACGAGGCATGGCGACGGCCCATCGGATGCCCATTTCACCCTCCTGCTTTGCACCCAGATCCGACCCCACCGCGCGTATACACCAAGCCCATCTCGGACGACATCCCACCCGTTGCAAACTACCCGTACCGCGCGGCTATTCCTCCGGAGCTGCGCGACACCATGGGCCGCACTATCGGGTACGCGCTCGACTTTATCCTCGACACGCTCGATCTGTCTCCCGACGAGCCGACCGTCCCCGCAAGCGAGGCCGACCTACGGCTGCAGCCCACCGCGGACCCGATGTTGAAGGACCACTACTGCGTCGTGCTCTGGAACGACGACAAGCACTCCTACGAGGAGATCACGCAGCTCCTCGCGGACCTCACCCACTGCTCACGCGTTCGCGGTGCGACCCTCGCGCGGAGGATCGATGAGCGCGGGCGCGAGATCGTCGACGGCGGGACGGACTCGCCGCGGCTGCTCGCCGTCGCCCAGGCGCTCGCACAGATTGACTTGGGCGTCACGATACGCCGCGCGTACGATACGTTCCGCGAGCAGGTCGTTGCTGTGATTGCCGACTGGCTGCTCGATCTCACGCGCAGCCGCATTGGCGGGGACACGCTCATCCTGCGCGAGGTGCTCGCAAGGGAGCTGCTCTCGCCCCCGCGCACGAAGCTACTGCACCACGCGGAGATCGCCAACCGCACGCGGCTTGACTGTCTCTTTTTGGACCACACCAAGCTATGGAAGAAGCCGCGGCTGACGCTCAAGGAAACGTACGCGTCGATCCTGTCGCTCAGCCGAGAGCACAAGCTCGCAGTCGGTGCGCTATTTCTCTACAGTCATCTGTACATTATTGATATCCAACGCAGCTGGCCACTTCGCGAACGTCTACCACCGCGTCGTCGACGCTTACCTGCTCGTTGACCGCGAAGCAGAGACCTCCATCAAATACTTCGCCCTCCAGCTCTTCACCGTCCCCTCTGCCTCCGTCCACATCGTCCGCAATCACCGCCTCGTCTCGCGCATCCTCGCCATCATCAGTGCCTTCTTCACAAACCAGATCGAGGAGAAGCAGATCATCTACCCGCCGCACCCGCTCGGCTCGCTCGACGTCGACTCTTTCCCCTTCAAGTCCAAGCGCTTCATGCCCATCTTCAGTGATCTGCGCTACCTCTGCCACACCGCACCCGTGCAGGCGCTCATTGCGAGCAACCGCGAGTTCATCGTGCAGTTTGCCAAGACGTGCCAGCTGTTCATGTGCGTGAATCCGAACAAGCGCGCAGTGGCGACGCACGTAGAGTACGAGACGGACGCGTGGATCAGCGTGTTCAACGTGACGTTGTCGCTGTCGCGCGTGATCAAGGTGTACGGCGAGGCGTTCGGGCGCGCGACGCCCGCGCAGCTCGCGGGCGCCATCACGACCGTGGTGCACCACATACTGATGGTATGCACGCTCACGGAGGAGCGCCTCGACCGCAGCAAGTTTGACCCGATCGAGTTCCACGAGGTGTTCTTTGGGGACGCCGCGTATAGCGTCGTCAAGTTTGACGTGCTTGAGGGGTGGGTTAGTTTCCACCACTCGCTGCATTGGCTCCTTGCGGAACTGTTCAAGCACGTCGATAAGTTAGATGAGGCGGCGCTGAGGGAAGCTGGGTATACCAGCGTCCGGGATATCATTGTACGGCAGGCAAGCGAACAGGCGATTCTGACCGTTATTGACTTTCCGCTACGGGGCGCGTCTCCTCTCTTTGTTCTTCTAGTTTAAGCTGACGGTAATACGTCTAGTGCTCGCCATGATCGCGCAGATCCGCACAGGGCTCTGGGTGCGCAACGGCTTCGTCATCCGCGGGCAGCTGCTGCACTACCGCGACTTCATGTTGCGCGAGCTCTGCTACGACCAGGACCTCTTCATCCTGCAGACCGCGCTCATCATCCTCGACCCCAACACCGTCATCGTCACCGTCCTCGACCGCTTCGGGCTCATCGGCTACTTCTCCGGCGCCTTCCTACACGCGACATACGAGGGCCCGCAGCTCGCGAACATGGTCGAGGAGGTGCTCTACGTGCTCATCACGCTCGTCAGCGAGGGAGGAAATGCCTCTCGGATGCCGGTGGAGCAGGCGGTACGCCGCGAGATCGTCCATGCACTCGCCGTGGGCGCGTGCTCGTTCACGGACCTCGTCAAGCGTGTCGCGGAGCGCCTCGTCGACGACGTGTGCTTTGAACGCGTACTTGGCGAGGTCGCGCACTTCAAGGCGCCAGAGGGCGTAGCGGACACGGGGACGTACGAGCTGCGCGACGCTGCGTTCGATGAGGTCAACCCGTTCTTCTACCACTACACGCGCAACAAGCGCGAGGAGGTCGAGACGGTGCTGCTCGCCCGCCTGCGGAAGAAGACGGGCGTGGCGGAGCCGGTCATCGTGCCGAAGCCGATCGGCATCAACACCGGCCCGTTTTCCGTGATCGCCGCGAGCTTCGAGAGCGAGGCCCTGCTGCAAGTGCTGTTCTACGCGCTGTACAATATTCTGGTGTTGACGGATGCGTCCGGTGCGGCGCCACCGTCGGCGGAGGCGATTCTCGACCAGGCGCTGCACCTTATCATGCTTGGGCTCGTCGAGCGCGCGACGGTGTTCAGCAGGCTGAGCGTCGTGCGTACGTTCGAGGAGGAGAAGAATCTGGTGGACGTCGTGTGCGGGTTCGAGCACCACGACAGCTACAAGGCGTACCGCTCGCGTGTCGAGTGGATTTTGACGCAGATCGCGCTGCATGTGCCGGACGACGTGCGCAGCCGGCGCCGCGTGCTTGATCTGACACTCGAACGCGCGCCGGACCCGGAGGACGCAAAAAAGCGCGCGGCGAAAGCGAGGCAGGAGAGCATCATGAAGCAGATGAAGGCGCAGCAGGCAAGCTTTGCGTTCAACTTTGAGGACATGGACGACGGGGAAGAGGATGGGGCGGATGAGGCCGAGGACGCGCAGGTGTCATACGGGACGTGCATCGTGTGCCAGGAGGATCTGAATGCGACAAGGCCGTTTGGGACGCTCGGGATGGTGCAGCCGAGTCGTTTTATCCGGCGCCATCCGGACAGCGTGAACTCGTACCTCAACGAGGTGCTGCAGACGCCCGCGTCGCTCGACCGCGCGGCTGGCCCGGCCGGGGCAAACAAGTTCCCGCCTCCGCAGGCGGAAGCCCTCGATGCCAAGGCAGGCGCGTCGCCCAACTTTGAGGGCTTTCCATCCCAGTTCACGCGATTTGGGCTGCACGCGTCAGTGTGCACTCACATGATGCACCTCGACTGCTTCCAGGTGTACAGTGTCTCTATCCGGCAACGGCACCGTGCGCAGGCGACTCGGAACCACCCTGAGAGCATCCCGCGCAAGGAGTATATCTGCCCGCTGTGCAAGAGCCTCGGGAACGTCATCCTGCCCGTCACGCGGCCCGCGTCGATCGCGCTCGTCAAGGTGCCGTTTCCGGATTGGATACGTGCGGCGGGGATCGGGATATTGAAGAGCAAGCCCGACCCGCTGCTGGACTCGCTGCAGTTCCGGAACGGGACGGGCGAGTTTGTGTTTTGGAGCGCTCAGGACCCTGGGTATAGCAGCGCCATGCGCGGGACGGAAAGGTGGGAGGGGACGGAGGCGGCGAAGATGGTGGATACGATTATGGTCGTTGCCAAGTCCGTGTCGCAGCAGACGCGCCACCTGCGCGACCGGCCCGAGCCCGAGGCGGGCGAGCGCGGCGCGGGAATATACCTGCCAGAAGAGCTCATTGGTTACACCATTTGCGCGATCGAGACGTCGCAGCGGGGCTTGGACGCAGCAGCCGACGGGCTGCTGGTGGATAACTTAGCGGACGCGCAGATGGGGATGATCCGCGGACTGCTGACGTGCATGGGGAAGCTTGCGGGGCTGCACTTTAAGGGCCGCGTAGACGAGGGGCGCGAGGCGGTCAAGCAGGCCATCATCAAGCGACTTTTACCCGAGTGGAGCCGGACGTCGTTGACGTCGTTCTCGTACCCTCTCCTCCTGCGCGACCCGTTCACGGTCCTGGTGGAGACGGCGGCCGTCGCGCCGGAGATGCTCCGGCACGTCCTCATCCTCTGCTACTACGCATGCTTGGCGCGCACGGTCATCGGCCTTGTGTACGTACTTAACAAGACGCGCAGCCATAGCACGGCGCAACTCGGGCGGCGTGCCCACGAGGACATCTTCGGCGACGTGCGCATGTTCTTCATGTCCGTCGTGCGCCACTCCCCCGTCTTCGAGCACACGGCGACGCTGGTCTTTGAGACGTTCGGCGAGGCACGCATTGAGAAGCTTCTGTATGCCTTCACCCTTCCCTTCCTCCGACGCGCTGCCATCCTCTGCCGGTCCGTTCTCCCGTCGTGCTTCCCTACACCCCCAGCAGTAGGCAGCGATGTCTGCGAATACAATCGCCTGCTGACGATGCTCAACGTCCCTGCGCTGTCCGACTTGCCCAATCAAGATACGCTGCAGAACGCGCTATCTGGGTGGTGCGCGCATTATGGCCACTCGCATGCAGCCTCGCAGCTGAACTGCGGCGTCGTGCTGGACTTTCCCGCGATGTACCGCCTCGCGCGACTGCCCCTTGTACTCGACAACCTTTTCGGTGCGCAGGACCGTGCGCTGACGTGCCACCGGTGCTGCACCGTCCCGCTCGACGCGGCGATCTGTCTACTGTGCGGGGCGACTTGCTGCATGCAGAGTGAATGCTGCAGGGACGATGAGAACGACCGGGGGGAGTGCAACTCGCACATGCGAGAGTACGTTATTCGTCTATATTTCTCGATCTTGAGGCCTTACTTTTCACGACTCCAGATGCGGCGGTGCCATTGGCATCTACTTCCTAGTCAAGCGGTGCATGCTTCTGTATATCTACAGCAACAACGGCACGTTCTCACCTCCGCCGTATCTCGACGCGCACGGCGAGGTAGATATCTCTATGAGGTGTGTGCTCTCTTTCCTTCCCGGCAAGGAAGGTCCATTGCTGATACCCGTTTCTAGACGCGGGCGGCGACAGTACTTGCATTTTTCGCGCTGGGAAGAGGTGCGCAAGACCTGGCTGGCGCATGGGATCCCTACGGTCATTGCACGAAGGCTCGAGGCGTCGTTGGATTCGGGCGGGTGGGAGACGTTGTGATGTCGGACATCGCAACTTTGTGTTTGTCTTTTTCTTGTTTCCACGCTGTACTATAACTGCACCAGCATCGCATATCACTGTAGCTTAGCTGTCCATACATACTTGGATACTGTATATTCCCCCCTTATAAATGCTCGACTCGGTTTTTGGCTTTTGAACGTCGCGGACACACAACTCGACTCTCGGCATCTGTTAGTGCGAATCGTCCGTCCTCATACGAACCGCATGTCCGATCTCAAATGAGTGGGAGATTGCAAGACGACCGATATCGGTTTTCAAACAGGTATGCGGCAATTCCCGGGCTGACACAAGAGCCCGGGAAAGCACAGCCAGGACGTTGGAATGTTAACCTTCTTCAATCTCGCCCCCTTTCGAAGGGTCTGGTTCGATTGATAAGATTCGGATTCGGTAGCCAAGCAACTTGAAGACTGCTTGCAATATTTCGGCGTTAGACTGTAATTATTAACGTGAGTGGACGCGAAAATAAGCAACAGTAGCTTTAGACAGTGTACAGGATTCTACAAGCGCTTCTACGTCTATTTTATCCCTGCATCTGGAGAGGAGTGCGGGGGAGTCTAGGTTCGCCTTCAGCATATGGCTCGTTGGTTTCAGCACGAAGCATATCATTAAGCCAAGCGCCCTGTTCGCGATTGTTTAGGCCGTTGGGACAAGCCATAACCATAGAGAGCTTACATTGGGCTGCAATTTGACACCTCGGGTGTACATAACAGCAACTGGAGAAAATCAGACGTGCCCACTGGAGTCTGCTTGACAAACTCACGATACAACCATGCTGCAGCGTTTCCGACTGTACCGACTTCGTCCGAGACATGTGTCTTCGCATACTGGCTCATCTTGCGGTAAAGGCCCTCGTCGGTGTAGAGGTCGAACAGGTGCTTCGCCACGTCGTCAGTGCCGGTTGGTCCAGGGGTGGTGAGGAAGCCAGATTTCCCGTGCTCGACTTGGAGCGGGATTCCTCCCGTGAGTGACGCCACAATCGGAATGCCCGCGTGGACTGGAGTTCGGGTCAGCATGGCAGCTACAGGGCACATAGATAGAAACTCACTGGCTTCGGAAACCTTGACCTCGAAGCCTTCACGTGTGGAAAGCTGCAAGGCGATCCTGGCGTTGGCCATGAGGGCGTTGAGCACTAGAGGCCGATTAAGAAACACGTTGTAAAAATAGGCATGAAAAGAATGTACACTGGTCGCTGGGCGGCAAGCGCATCACGACAATGTCGCTGGCAAACTCGCGGTACGGCTCAGAGGCGATCAGCTGGATGACTTCGTCGTAGATGATGCTCGCCTGTTGGAAGTTAGCACGGGCCATGTCCAAGTGGTACTTCAGCGTCACACACATCGGGGTCGTCGACAGCACCGTGCCCGCAGATCAGCAACTGCGGGTGCTCGTCCTCCCCGATATCCGACTGACTGGACCGTAAGAGGCGACGGAACTTGGCGTATGAGTCAATGACGTGAGGAATCCCTTTCGCTGGGTCGAATCGAGCGACTTGGACGATGTAATCGCGAACGGGCCATTTCAGCTCGTGCATCTTCTCTTTGGCACAGAGGTTCCGAAATTCTCCCATGTAAAACGACGAATCCCAAGGGTCGAGGTCCTTGTTTAATCCATCGAGCCTAAAATTCAATTAAAGATGGGCTATAAGCTCTCAAGATATTCAATCGACGCACCAGTCTGTTGCCGCACCCAGGAGCGCCAATTTCTCAATCGGGACATCGCTAGGAACAAACTTGTTGACAGGGTGACCTAGCGTACACGGTGAGAAATGGCGCTCGAGTACCAAACGCAATGAAACTCACTGATGAACAAATCGCTGAGTTGAATATTATTCCAAAGATACTTTTTTGCCAATGAGCGCAACCCGACGCCGAAAGAGAGGACCCTCACCTTCCAGACTTCCTCTTGGGGAGATCCGGGGACATGGACCAAGTCGCTGCGGATTTCTATGTGGGACCTTTTAAATAGAGTGAGTGGCCGCCGATTGGCGCTACTTTAATTGGCTACCTGTAGATAATTGGGAGCTCCGGCCGGACTTTTTTTATGAGCGGGATGAGACCTGCAGAAATATTACACTTTGAATAAAGCCATGGCGATCAGGCGTACCGGGCATTTGTGGATCATCCTGGAATTTGATCCGGATGAGTCAGCGAGTAGGGATACATAGGAGTAACGCAACGATGAAGGCAACATCAATGCCCCCGGGAGCCAAAGGACCACCCTCCGCAGTCCAGCGGAGCCCATTTTTGAGAATCCATTCATCGAACCTGGGACTTGGCGTGAGAGTCGAG
>CVRE01173016.1:0-18371 GCA_001179765.1 Crepidotus sp. BD-2015
GTTCAGTGCTTCAACTAAGCATCGTTTGCAGACGCCGTGGATATAGAGATACTCATCTGCAGCGTTTCAAAAGGTTCCCAGTCGATTCCTTAGCCGCCGTAGATCCGGAACCAAATTATTCTGGTGACAGACTCGCCCGATACGCATCCTCCTGCATCTCCGAGTCCGCAGTCCAGCGTAGAAACCTTCACTGTAGGTCAACCATCGGCTACTCTGCAGTGACTGGAAAAACTACTGATGTTCCCTCTCGGCTCAAAGGAGGCGGCTTCCAAGATAAGGAATTACCTCTTACGCTGAAACTCCTAGAAATGTCGCTCGTGGAGGACAGCGCGGGGCGCGTCGTCAACTCGGCGTTTGGCATACTGCCGCAGCTCCTACCAGGAACGGACAGCCTGCTGCCTGCGACGCCCCCGTTGGACAGCACCCCAGGTTCCGCGCCGTGGACCTTCCCTCAAGCTATGTAGCACCGCGACGCGCCTCGACTTCGGCCTTCTAAGGCGCGAGATGGTCTTCTCCAGTGGCGAGATCAGTACTGGGATGAGAGGCGCTGCGGGAGGCGTCGAGGCCTGGGAGCTTGCGTGGGGTGGAGGCGACGTCGAATGACGAGGAGTCAGAAGGTGGCGAAAGGCAGCGCAGAGGAAGACGAAGAGTATCAGGGATCTCAAGATTCAGACTGGCTTTTCACACATTACTTCAGACTCTGGTCAGTCCCCNNTGTGGCTCCGAGTAAGCAGCTGTAAGCAGGTTAATTTCCAACCCCTTCAAGTTCGTTTCGCGGCCTGGTGCATCCATGACCCTGTACGACGCAGAGAGTTGTCTCTTCGTCACGAAATATTTAGCTGAAGGTCACGGACTGTATTCCCATAGATACGGGCTATTGTTTGGCTATTGTAAACTATCGCTGCCCTGATTCTGAAGTCCGGTGTCTTTTTTCTACATGTCGATCAGTGCCGATCCTGGACCTGAGGCCTGAGGCTTGGCACGTCTTAATTGACATGCTGTGCTGTGGCGGTGAGCCGGTGCGTTTGCTTGGACCTCTCGGTTGACAATCTCCTCCGAGTTGTTGAACAACGCCATCAGAACGCCAGGCCCGCCAGTTCCCCAGCTCTAGTCCAGTTCGGTAATGCCACTGGCACCTCCGTCCCTCCTCCTCCGCTAGTCGCGCACATTGTTGCTTGATGGAGGCACGGCCCGGATGCTGCCTGTGGTACTCATCAGCTGTATTTATATGGCGGCTGGAGGTCATTTTAACCTCCAGACTTTTGACGCATGTCCAGCGCCTGCGAGCTCAGTGCTTTCTCATCCACTGCCAGTCACGCGAACAATAATCGGGTATCACGCAACAACTTGACTCCGGTTGGTTATTTCGTTATCTCTCGGCCCGATTGCTTTCAGCTGCGCACCACTGGCGTCAAGCAGCCCATGGCTACACCGTCTCGTCCCATTCAAAGCTGCTTTCAATGTCTGCCTTTTTCTCTCTGTTTCATCTTGCTCCACTCACTCCATTTAGGTCGAAAGCGCAAGATAAAATGTACCTTTGCGTATGCCAAGCAGTTCTTCGTGCTGACTATATTTCATGCAGGCAATAGGACCTATCCCTGTGCGCCATGTATTCTTCGCGGGGAGAGCGATGCCTGCAGAGAGGTTGACAAACACTTCGACAGGCGCGTAACCCTGCCAAATCCAATTCATGAGATTAACTGCCCACACAGCTCGTCGAAAACAACCACAGAGATAATTGACCAGCTACTACACCGTGTTTCCACCCTCGAGGCCGCCGTCGTCAAGCTCTCCGATGCCCCACGGCCCCACCGCGAACTCGAGTCCACTCATCTGCCTTCTCCTTCCGTGTCTCCTCCGGCTCGCCAGGACGGGCCGTCTATCATTCGGTCATCCTTCGGTACAGAAACAACGGACGAGGATGTCGCCATGATGCTCGAGGTGCGTTTGATATACCGGTTTACTTGTATATACAGCTAATGGCATTTTAGGATTTCGCCATGGGCAACCGCGTCAACCAGGTTCTGTCCTCCTCGTTCTACCATCCCCTCCCCGCAATTCCATTCCAACCGTCTAACCTCATCTTTAGACGCGGGCCACCGAGGACCTTGCTCCTCAGCACATTGCCTCAACCGCCGACCGAGCATCGAACGGCCTACATCTCGGTGTCCCCAGCGGGCATCCCCTTGCACTGTTGATTGACCCCAACACAAATATTATGCAACGACTACTCGTCTCCTTACTTCCCGAAGCTGAGACTCATACCGTCATCCAGTTCTATGTGGGTTCTCCCTATCCCACGCATCTCCATTCCTGACCTACGACTAGTTTGACAGACTGGATTGGTATTCCAAGGTGCGCGCCAACTATCACACCTCATGCGCCGACCTGACGCTCGTTCACGACCAAGGCTCTGCACAGACCGTCGTTCATTGCCGATGTAAGTTCCATTTCTGGGACGTCCGCAAACAACCACAAGATCACTTACCGTCCGCAGAGCAAGGCGTTGATGGCCAATGTTGCTTCGTGTAACTTTGGCGCCATCCGGATCGGCTTCCTCGGTGTGCACTACATGGTCCTGTGTCTTTCGCTCCACCTAAACGAGGGTGTGATCCGCGAGCGGCTCGGATTGAGCTTCGCTGCCGCATCTGAGCTGGCCCGACGAATGTACTTGGCTGCTCAGGTGTGTCGTCTGCACCATTAGAGTTCATGGGGTGCCAATCTTTTCTCTGTTTACCAAGGCCTGCTTGCACTACAACGAATTTGTCAGCTCGCATAAGCTGGAGGATCTCCAATGTATAATGTGCGCCATCTATCTTTATCATGATTCCAGGACTGACGTTGGGGGGCTTTAGCCTGATGGGCTTGTACCAGCAGAACCTTGATGAGTCTGAGTACGTGTTTTTTTGGAATCTGGGCAGAGCTGCCGTTCTGAGAACCCGCCAGCGCTCACTGGGCTCTAATGGGTACCGCTATCAAAGTTCGCAGAAATCCGTCGTCACGAGGCAACTGCTGAACGACCATACAGATTGCACAAAACTTGGGCATCTCGCGGTTAGGCTCCGAGGGTGAGCCTCGGCAGTACTCGGCAGCGTGGCGTTCCATTGTCAAGCGCGAGATCGCGCGGCGTGTATGGTGGCTACTGGTGAGTCGCCCTCCGGCGGCAGGGCTCTCTGGGGCTTAACCATATGGGCCTCCAGATATGGGATGACTGGTCGAATGCCGCTGCACACAACGGGACATACTCTATTCATCCAAGCCAAAATCACACGGGCTTTCCAGGTACATATAAGCGCGTTCGATGAAGTCGTTGACTTACATCTTCCAGCTAATATCAACGACGATGATTTGGTTGACGGGCAGCCGTTCATACCGCAGCCCCCTCACACGTACACGGTCAGACTGGTCCTGGCGCCCCATTCGCCGGATGACACTGACATTTGCACAGGAAATGACCTTTTCCCTCTGCCGCCTGCGCTTTGTGGAACTCTACCGCCAGATTGTCGACAATATGCAGGCACCGGCCGGATATGGATTCGTCATCGACATTGATCGCAAAATATCTGGGGCGATTATGGAACTGCCGTCGCATTTCCGTGGGCCTGGGCCGGCGGTGAAGGGTTTCGAACTGACACTCGCGCTTATCATGGGCGAGACGCGCAGGCTGCGACTTCATAGGCCGTTTTTGTTCCGCGGGTACAAGGAACGCAAATATGTGTGTGTTATTTTCGGATGCCACTGCTGTTTACTCGCCACTCACATTATTCCACTCGCAGGTCGACTCGCGGATTCAATGCGTCAATTCAGCGACTGCAATCCTAGATTACCTGAAATCGGATACTGAGCAGTCGGCTCTCCTGCTCAAGTTGTGGCTGGTGCTGTTCTATGGGTTCGCCGCGGTGCGTCGGAACCGCGATCTTCTTTATAGTTGATGTCCTAACGTACTCACGCGACAGGCCGTTGTACTATTCATCGACTTGTGTCATCAAAAGGCGGACGATCAACCCGATCTGGAGATACGACGAGTACAGCTGCGAGAGGCGCTAGATCTCTTCAAGTAAGTTCTTCTTAGCGTACTTGTTAGTTCACAATCTGAACCCTAATTCAGGGCTGCCGAGCACGTTTCGGCGGTCTCCCGGAATGCTATTGCATTACTCGAGGGCCTGCTCAGTATGTTGATGTCTTCCCCGCTTTGCACCGGGCGTTTAACATATCCTCGTAGCCGTGGAACCCAGTATGCCATCCCGACCATCCCGAAAGCGGGGTATCACGGACGACGAGCCCTTTGAGCGGGTCGTCAAGCGGATGATCGTACGTAGTCTCGCCCAGTTGCATTCTTATCTCAACCTTTCTTTCCAGATTGACGCCTCGCGCAACCTAACCACTCCCACTGGCCACCCGCGCACGTCGACTGGTTCGAGCGCGGACCTCTCCCCACATTCGGAGCGTAGCGTACTCATCGGAACGCCGCCGACATCCAGCCCGCTGGACTTTGCCGGGTCTGCAAATGACCTCCTTGTCTCTGGCGCACTGCTCCGCGACGAGGGGATGTTCTCTGGCTCGCAGTTCGACGAGGAGACGATGGCACAGATCTCCCAGCTGCTGTATAGCGATCCATATGGGTTCCTGGATGGCGGTGGTTTGAGGAGCGCATATGAACCATGATCGAAGGGACTCTGTTGTTGCATATATTTTTATTTCGAGCAGTGTTTGATAGATTAGTGTATCCGTTATAACAGCCCGGTAGACGATCATGTAATACATATGTATATGCATTTTTCTTGTGAAGATTAGCCAGAGATCTTGCGCTTCCTCCGCTTTGTTGGCTCATTCCAGAATTAATCAAGTCGTTTCGAAACCCCGGCATAGCCATTCCACTTGGGTAGGTCGTCCGCGACGTCGACTACCCGTGTATCGTAGAAGATATGCCCTGAAAACGGAAGCAAGTTAAAATCTGACGGAAGCTCTCACTGCCTCTCAGCGAAACCCTTGACCTGAAGGTTTGATACCGTCCCAATTGATGATCTTCCCAGATTGGTCGCGCTCAAGCTGAGTGCCCCGAATTACCCAGTTTTTGGTGTCGGCCATCTGGGTAGCGGCACAGCTGCGGCAGCTCTTGCACCGATAGAGCACATAACCGTCCAATGATTCTACAGCAGGCTCGATGTCCGGCGCGTGCGTCCAGGAAAAGGCGGACGGTGTGAAATGAATTGTGGATACGAACACCGCGCCTAGACACGGCGGACGGTGAGGCAGCCGCACAGCTACTGATATGGCTTACCGTCGGCGCGTTGACATTGCGTACAGTGGCAGTAAACGCTGAGCAGCGGTGTACCCTGGACGGAGTATGAGAGGGAGCCACAGGAACAACTGCCATTGCGAGTGTCGGCCATGGAGAACAAGACGATATTGGATTTTGACAAGGATCAAACGCTGAGCGTTGAGCCCCTATTTGAGGCGCGTGATGGCACGAGCACGTGGTCTGTGACAGGTGTGACACACGGCGACAAAGTGCCTCGCTTCAGGCTTTCCGCCAGGCCTCTCAGGTTTCTAGCTGCTCGCTTTCATCCGCCACTTCAGAGAACCCTTCGTCCCGCCCCCATCAATATGGCCAAGACCAAAACGTCCAAGGTCTACGCGGTCAAAGTAGGGGAGAACCCAGGCCTTTATTACACCTGGTGGGTTTTCTCCCATCCCAAATGTGTGTGCTCCTGAGGTTGACTCACGGAAAGGAAAGAATGCGAAGCACAAGTACTGGGGTTTCCCGACGCCCGGCACCACAGCTTCAAGACCGTTGAAGAGGCCCGAGCGTGGCTTGACGGAACCGAGGCCCCGTCCAGCGCCTCATCTTCCGAATCTACCGCGCTCAAATCGAACAACAACACCAAAAAACGCAGGCTATCGGATGTTCGCGATGAGAGCGGGTGGGATGTCGTGTACAGCGATGGAGCGTCCAAGAGAAACGGCCGCCCTGACGCTGTGGCAGGGGTTGGGGTCTGGTGGGGTCGGGACGACCCGAGGTATGTGTTTCTCGATTCTACAGCGCCCTTTCCCTAACACATCGTCAAGGAACATTGCGGAACGTTGTCCAGGCGGCCCAGGCCTCCAGACCAACAACAGAGCGGAATTGATTGTACGTTCCACGTTGCCTGCCGTCTCGTTCCTCATACTGTTCTGCAGGCGATATCCCGGGTTCTAGAAACAGCGCCTGAAGGCAAGCGTCCGCTCCTCATCAAAACGGACTCCCAATATTGCAGGGACTGTGCGGCACTTTTACTTTCAGGGTGTGGGGCCCTGCTGAAACGATTTTAGGCTTCCAGGACTGGCTCCCTGGGTGGATAAAGCGTAACTGGAGGACATCCACTGGCGAACCCGTTAAGAATGCCCCACTAATCAAATACCTTTCGGCGCAGTTCGACATCCGCGCACGCCGTGGCCAGAAGGTGCGACTGCAATACGTCAAGGCGCATAACGGCGAGGAGGGGAACGAGGGCGCCGATGCCCAGGCGAACCTCGGCGTGCTCCAACCGCAGGTGGACGAACGAGATTGGGAACGGCTCGAGGCAGAGCTGAAACAACAGATGGAGGCGGAATCCAGTGCCAACCGCGATAGGCCCCGACCTGTGCCACTGGAAGTAGCCGATGACGAGGGGGGTATCGCGGTGCCCATCCTCCGAGAGAGTAAGATGCGGAAGACGTCAGGAGGGCCCGAACATCCCCAGTTATCGCCTACCAAGCTGGTGAAGCAACCGCTGTCTCCCGTCCCAGCGAAGACCGCCTCAACTTCTGCATCAATAACTCCACAAGTCAGTTAATTGTTCCACAACTGTAGACTTGACACTCAATATCTCCGGCAATCCCAGGATTTCCAGGAGTACGCGAATTGCATGCTAGATGAGAGCGATCTACTCGCCGAGTTAAACGACTAGAGATAGACATCATATAACTGTATTTCCTGCCATCAAACGCAGACGTCGGGAGTTCGTGCAATAACCAGTCCAGTTCATTGTGTACAGATGCGTTGCGAAAGCAGATGAGTAGCGGTTAAGTACCAAGTTCGGAGGATGAAAATGGGTAAAAGAATGTGGGGCCGATGAGCGCGATTAGGGATAAAGTAGAGTAAATGTTCACAAAAGCCCCAAACGACAAGGGAAAAGACCGCCGCGCTCTCAAGCGATAGCTCAAGAACGCAGCGGAGGCAAGGCTATAGCAACACAGTCGCTTCCTTGCCAGCTGCAACGAGCTCTTTCCAACCGGTTCGCCACTGTGAAATACTAGAGCGCAATTTCTTGTCACCCAGTGTTTTTTCGATCCATAAGAGGAGGGAGTCCTCATCCTCTGGAATGAAAAACGAGGAAAGGAGAGACAAGATAGTCTCGAAGTTCGCAGCAGCAGATGTTATGTGGTCTGGAACTCCGCGTCACGGTAGGAAACTGGGAGGCGATGATATACACACCTCTGTAGACCCACACAATGGCAACGGCCACCGCCACGAACAAATCCGTTCCTTCCAATAGAAAGGCATCCCAGAGTCGCAGCTGCATCTGGAATGGAACGGAGTTGGAGAAGAGGGTAATGTACCACTTTGTTGCATACGACGTGGTCGAAATGTTGTGTTTCTGGAACGCCGCGTATACATCTGGCATCATCTGCTCCGTTATCCGCTCCTGCACGTAAATCGCTTCCAGGAGACCGGGAAAGCCCGGGCTGAAGATCGTGTGCATCGCATATGCATCGTGTAACCGCACCAGAGACGCGTATGCCTTTTCGGGCTCGAAGTAGCACAACAACGTCGCCGCAATGGGTCCCATACCCTGGACATAGCCGCACTCTGAACATCGAAGAGAGAAACAGTGCAGGACGTGGAATAATGATCGTTGACTAGGCAAGTCAGATCAGAGCTAAAAATGAGGTACTAGCAGTTTAAAATGAACGTACCCTGCGCCGTACCTCGTTCGAAACATGATGTGGCCACTAATCGTCCGTGGCACGTCCAAGTCGATCTGAATATCGTACGTGGACGGCTTGTCGAGCGAGTCGCGGTATTGCTCGCCGAGGCGCGCCATCTCGGCTGGAGAATTTTGGGACATCTGGGTCATGAACATGTCCCACGCGGCAGGCCGCCATCGATCGGGAATTCCTTTGTACGCTCGCAGGCGCAGCTTGCCCTGTTTCGAGGGCTTTACGCGCCACGATTCCACATTCCCGCCTTGGTCCCGCGCCAGGGGTTGCATCATGCGCGTCCATTTGGCTATCCGTACCGCTTCCCGGATAGGCAGCGGGGCCGGTGGCACTGCGTCCAAAGATTTGGCGGAAGGTCTGCTGGACGCAGGGCCAGCTCTTGTTACAGAGAGGCGTTTCACGAAAGGGGAGGATGGGAGGAGAACGAGTCGGTCGTGCGAGGGTGTCGAGAAGAACCCGTATCTGCGAGACGTTAGGCGGAAGCTCGCAGATGCCTGAATTGGCAACTCACCGGTCAACGGCGACCAGCGTCTGAATCTCCTTGGGGTCCAGCTCCTGCGACTTTTCTGTGCCATCTCCTACCGCTCCTTCGGCAAACAGCTGGCTTGCGCGACTGGCACCTATCCGGGCGCGTGTTCTCTCAACACCTTCCTCGTACCCGTCCCCTTTGACTCCCGACATTTCCAACTGCGCGTACGTGTTTCGGACGTGAAACCCATCCAAGTCCTCGCCTTCAGATGGAACAAGCGAGGTCTTGCTTCCCGGGAAGCAATATGGCTCGGGAGGATGCTTCAACGGCAATGACGGGCTTATCAGTCCAGCTGCTGCCAAGAGCGTTGGTGATACCGGTAAAGGCGGAGGAGTCGGTGGGGGCGTAGGTTGGGCAGATGCGGGGAGAGGAGGCAACGCGAAAAGCGAATCAGGTCGAGGTGAGCTGTGTCTCGAGGAGTGGCGCGAGGAAGAGGGGAACGACGGGGAATGGTTTTGACCGGTGGAGGCCCGGCGATCCTCTACGGGGGAGACACTCCTACGCATCGAGGTAGAGGAAGTTGTGGTGTAGGACACTGGCCGGAGACTGGAAGGACGTGGGGAACCATTGAGCACGAGCGCTGCCTTTGTCAAGTCGATTGTGCGTGTCGGAGGGGGCTTCGGGGGGAGTTCAGGCTCATAATAGGCCAAATCGGTGTCTTCGCAGCCGTTTGACTTGAAGTAGGAGTTGCGGTACGAGTCCGGAAGGGTGAGGCTGACGGTCGGAATGTGCGGGGGATGCTCTGCATACATGCTGTAGATGGAAAAGAGCGTCGAGGAGGAGGGGCTGCGCTCGTGCTGGGCGACGCGCGTGCCGGACGATGTAGAAGAGGTGCGGGACACAGAGAGGGAAGGAGCAAGCGAATCCATAAAGACAAAGTTTGTGATCCTTCTGATTTTAACGTCCTATGTATCTACCTTTTTCCGCCGACGTGGCAAGCAAACGATCCAACTCGAATCCTGCGACTGCGAGACGACCTGCGACGTCCAGTTCCTTACTCAAATGCCTAGGCTCCAAACAAATCAAGTTTCAGCTGCCACCAAAGATATCTATCCATATCAGCCTACTCGGACAAAGAGCGAGTGCGTCAAGTATGTGCCCATACAGAGGCAAGGTGGACAATTCAGGAGGGACGTCCAATGCAAGCAGGCACTGGCAGGTCCAGCCAGCACACGGCCATCACACGTGTTTACTTGGGCCAAGCCCGCCGCGCCGGGGCGGAAACAATGATCATGCGAGCAACGGCCTCAACGTTCAACGCTCAAACGTAGAAACTACGACTTCCCCTTCGTCGCCGATACCCACGCGCTTCTGCTCCTTCCACTTCCTGAACAACGCTGCCCGAAGCTCCCGTCCAAGCGCTCGAGAAACTTGCCAAGGTACGGCATTTCCTATCTGGCGATGAAGCTAGAAGGCTACCGTCAGTGCCACATCAGTGGCCGTCGGAGGATGCACCTACAGTCACGACATTGTTGTTAATCGAGACGAAGACGAACCAATCCGGGAAGCCCTGCGATCGAGCGAGTTCGCGGACGGTAACCATTCGCAGGCACTAGAATCCAATGAGGTTGGCAGGGCTTGTGTAGACGATATCAGGACGTACGTCAGGATGTAAAACCTTGCTTTGCTTTGCAGTGGGGTGCATGTTGGTCACCGTAGTGGGGAAGTAGCCATTCTTGTCCAGTCGGCCGTACATGCCTAGTCACCTAATTCATGTCCGTCGTTCAATCGATGAATCATGCTTTACCTCCACGGTACTTATTGCGACCGACGGCGGACACAGGACTATCGAACTGCCACTCCCCCAGTCGAGGGGGAAGACCTATTGCAGCAATAATAAATGGCAGCCAGCACGTCGATGGAGAGAAAGGGCAAACTTCGAAAGTCGGCTCCAACTTCCAGAGGGATCGTCACCACACTGCGCAAAATTCATGCCCGAAAACAGCGGATTAATGTCGATATACGTACCGCTCTACGGTCTTCGGGAGTAGACACCTCGTAATGTGCTGGATATTCTCAGTCGGACGCTCGCGAGCCTCCCTCTGGAAGCTGGTCCGCGGCTCGTGTCTATATGCGACGACGCCTGACAACCCACAATGGGTGTTGTCGCGCTCGCACGGATAAGCTGGAATGCCCTCTCGTCTACGCTGGTCCAACCGCTCTCGCAGCGATGGGCTGGCACTCATCGGGTCCGGATGTTTCCTACAGACCTGTCAGTCCTGGGCGACGTTTCCCAACAAGATTGGTATTCACCAATCGAACTGAGGCAGGTCTCCGATAGCGTCTTCGATGGAGACAGACGCGTGCGGCATCGTGCCCCTGGTGGTGCGAATAGGTAGGATCGACGGGTTATGCTTGTAAGGCAGTCGGATCTTTAGCTGATTCGTAACCTCAAAGTCATGCCTAGAAGGATGATGAGACCCGGAAGTTTCACACAAAATGCTTCTCACGTCGGTTGAGGCATATCAGGCAGTGGCAGACCGTGACGGGCGGCGACGAGGAAAAATCGGACTCGACTTTGAGGTGCGCCGTAGTTGCCAGCCTGAAGAAGAGCGAATCGCACGTTATACCTACGAGCTGTCAGGACAGGAGTGCGCAAGTAGGGAGTTGTTACCTCAGATCCAGTAACGCCCGGATCAGCAGCTTCGCGCCACCCATCTCGATTCCTCCTTCCAGTCGATGGCGACCCGCTTGCTGGGCGAGGAGATTGTACTTCAGAAAGCCGGGCACATTCTCTAGGAAAACGAAGCAAAGTTATTCAGGTTAAGAGTAGATACGAGGCGATGTACAGAACGGTCCAACTAAAACTTACCTAGGAAGACAAAGTCAGGCTTGAAGAACTCGATATAGGATGCCGCTGTCAGCATTAGATTGCTCTTGGGATCTTCCGCCTTGTAATGTAGTGATAAATGAGAGTGGCAGGACTAGACGTGCATCCCAACTCACCTTGCGGTACATGTTTAGACCCGAGTGGGATTGACTGCATGGATTTCTCCAGAAAGGTATTTCAATGCTTGAAAAGTAGCTCACCAAGGCAGCCCGATGAAGATGGCTCGCATATTTCCGGGTTTGATGGGAGCTGGCACAGGTGTTTTGTCGTCCCATAACTGAAGAGGGACCTCAGGGTTCTTCTTAGCATCCGACTTCACGAAGTATCGGAGGACGACGTTTGCGTCCTGACAAAATATCTTCATATCCGAGTTCTTTCTATATCACGAATCAGTCCCAGTCTGGGCCACATGGGATAAAGAAACTCACTGGGCTGTTCGAGCGGCACTGGGTGTTATCTCGATTAGATGTGTGGGCTTGAGGCATCCTCGGCTTCCCTCAGCGACGGCTTGACTAAAAGCACCTGGGAGAAAGCATTGTCTCCCGTCAAATGCCATACTAAAGTAACAGAGATTTACTTTACCTGTCCCGCCAAACAAGTCAAGACAGTCGTGACCTTTTTCCTGTTCCGCTTGAAATTTGTCCTCTTCAAAGTCCGGAACGGACATGTCGGAAGGACAAAACTCGCATATGTTCAGTGTCTGCGATGTTACAGCTTCTCTTTCAGCCCAAGAGCTGAAGGTAGGAAGGCGGTAGCAGCAGTAGAAATGGTCGGGGGAATATTTCACCCAGCGCTCGAGTTCCTGTAACTCCGGAAAGAAATCGCGGGCGTAAACATGTATCGTCCGGATAAGTTGGTCTACAGGAATAAAGGCTTCCTCGTCCGTGAGAAATAAATGGCGCTCCGGCTGCAGGACGTCAAGACCTGGGTTTAACCAATCCACAAAAATGTACTTACATATCCATCCAACTGCTTCACCTTCAGATCCACAGAGAACCTTCCGACTTTGTAGGCTGTTATTCTCGGCGCGTTTCGTCCCCGTCGACTTTGCTGGATGTTCTTGATGTATCCAATATGGGCCGGCCCAGCGCCGTGATTCCGATACAGAAAAAAATCATTAATGTGGTAGTCGCGGCCCTGATACGCAACACCGGCGCGCGTGGTGTCATCCAAAAGGCACCATTCACTACCGTTGTTGTACTGTTCTGAATGCGAACATGGCAGACAATTGTCGGGCGGCAAATTGCTAAAGACCCTATTCATTTCCGCTTCGTTTAACGAAGTAAACGACGCATCGCGTTCGTCGTACATGGACCTGCGTGAAGACGGTCAGAGGTGGTGAGATGAGGGTACATGCCAAATACCGTATGAAATACTGTTGCTGCTTGCGCGGCGGGTCCAGGGCATAAACTACGGAAATCTTGCTCGCAATCCAATGCACCTTTTGATTCTCGCACAGGATGTTGAGGAACAACTCTTGCGGGTGTGCCATTTCGCCGAGAATAATCTGGGATCCGTGCTCCAGCCACTGAACGTGTGCCATCTGACTGTCTATGTTGAAATAGATAATCCTGGCGAACCAGAAAAAGTCGGCCAAATTGGCATCTTGATCGTCGCAGATCTGGGGCATGAGGGGAGCTGGGACACCGCGATAGTGGCCTTTGCGAATGCAGACAAAGTCTCCGGACTGAGATACAAAGAAAGAGATTAGAAAAAAAAAGGTTGGCGGGCGTCGCGGCGTACCCTGTAGACATCGCCCCCGATTGTGGCCTCCTCGACATAGTGTCCATATCGCCCACGCGAGCGCTGGGCAGAAAACGTCGGCTTCTTGTGCTCTTGAGACCGAATTTTGGCGATGCACTGCTTGAGGAAGCGGAGAGCGTTCGACTTTTGGAGGGTCGTATCCGCCGTCGGAGCTCTCGGCTTGCCAGCTAGCACCTGGAGGGTCTCTTCAAAGTAGCCTTCCGCGAGCTCAGCGATCAATGACGTTACGTGTGTCGGGCTTTGATTTTCCGATTTGAGCAAGGCAAGGTCCGGGTTCCCCATGAACGGCCGGTTGCGCGGTTGAGCACTGCGAGAATTCGTGCAACGACGTTGGCGCCTTTGGCTCGGGCCTTGGTTTAACAGAGATTTAATGAGTTGAGATCTTGGTAAGTTAACGCCTTGCTCATTTTGCTCATTAATGGCCTCCCGGATGTAAGGCGCCTTGTGTTGGGCAAGTTGAAATTTGCGTCAATTTCAAAAGCGAAAAACCTACTGCCTCGGCCAGATCTTCGCGAGAGTACGTGTTCGCGCCTTCGAAGTCATCCAAACCAAGTTCTGGCGACGGATGGGTCGCTACCCACATCAGAACCGCGCGCGCCACGCGCCGCGGGGTAGAAAACGCAGAAAGGTAGGGCTTATAGCGCGCCGACGGGCCCCGCAACTCGTAGTATGCAAACTCCGTTTCGATGCGTACAGCGCTAGCATGTGGTTTAGGATGTGAAGTACCATACAGTAAGAGAAACGCACGTGTCGGTGAAGTAGTCGAAGGGACACAGCATGATAGCGTTCAGGCGCACATGGTCGCCCGCGCTCGCAGCGTCCTCCCCCAGATCGGCGCCATCCTCCTGGCCATAGTCTTCATCGTCCTCGTCTTCCAAGAGCACAATGCCCGCTGCAGAAAACTGACTCCCATCATCAATTTCCAGAGCATCCAGCAAAACGAACGCGTTATTATTGGCAGAGTCAAAGATGCAAAAATTTGACAAGACCCGGAGCGGCTTCTTTCGATTATTCGACTCCGAGCCTGTAGAGATGCAAGTTCTTGATGATAGAAAAAACCTCAAGAGGCAACTAACTGTCTTCCTCCGGATCCTCTCCCGGCGCTAGATAATCTCTAGTCTCGAGAACAAATTTGCGGGGGGGTTTGTAGTACGCCACTAGAAGCGGGTCACACACAACCAATGCGCGCGAAGACGAGTTGAACGTACCATTGGGAGGCTGTGAGCGCTTTGGGGCCTGTAGATTGTAAATAGCATGGCATGTCGATCTCACTACACGGCGCTGCTTACTCGTCGGGGCACGTCGGTCCTCTCGTCGTCGACCGCTTTGCGCTTTTGCGCTGGTTGGTTTGCTGCTTGGGAATCAATATGCAACGCCGCGAGTTCCGCCGCAGCCTCTTCCGGAAACGAAACTTCGAAGGCCGACGGTCTGCGGGGAGGCGGCATTTATCTGGACAGGTCACATTCAGGTTTTAAGGATTGAGTTCTTGCTGAGTGTGAATTCGTTGGTGGGTGCAGAAAAAGGAAGAGGGCACGGAGCCCGGCGGACGTGAAGGTGTTTGACAATGTAGACAAGGTGGACTCCTCCGGCAGATTCGGAGGCCGGCAGACAAATCGCGACCAAATGATAAAAAAGGATACACCCATGAGGCCTCTCGTGTATATAGAGGTAAAGTTACATTTCCTTGACTACTTACTGACTACGCGCGTTTTATACAGGGAGGAACAGCACAATCGCGCTCGGCATCGTTTATCGAGGCGTCGGAAGCAATTCCAGAACGACATATGAGCGAAGGTGGACGGATAATTCAACAACGGGTCCGTGAGGGGGGAGAGGGGTGGAGTAGATCGCGTCTAATAGCCACGGTTCGGCCGCAGTCGCCGGCACATTACAGTGAGTTGATACTTAACCAAAAAAAATAAAAAAGAGAGCAAAGAAGATGGAAGTGGAGCCATGTGGGCGGCGGCGGCTATGCAGCGGCCGGGGCTGACGATCTAGTGTTCTCCGGGCCTGCCAGAGCACCAGCAGAGGTCTTAGAAGTAGCGCTTTCGCTGACTTGATGGAAATCTGGTGCAATTTTGAGTCGGTACCCAAGTGGAGGGTAGTGGTAAACCTACCTAGGATTTCGCTGTACATCATGACCTTCCACGTATCGACCGGGAGATCTGCGTCATTGAAACTCCAGTCGAATTTTTCGGCGGCGACGGGTTCGTCAGTGGGGTCGTGGTATGGGGATACATATTCATGGGCTAGTGCGTCTGTGGCGTCTATCCGTGTCCGTGGGTCGAAAACCAGCATTTTCTCGAGGAGGTTGATAGCTAAGAGGGCCGCGGCATAAGCAATCAGGTTCGGTCATTGCAGAGAGACGTACCATCAGCATCTGCAGTGCGAATCTTCTGGCTGAACGGAACACGTTCTCGTTTGGGCAGACTTTGCACAAACCGCAGGGTCTAGTATCAGGCAGGTAAAGCTTGAGTTATCTTATCAATTGGGATCAGCCTGTCACACACGTTTTCGCTAGCAATAGTCTCAATGACATCATCTGGCGGCGTCCCCAGCAGCTCCGTGATGATAGAGAATTGGTTCACGTCTGCCAAAAAAGAAGCATCTGTCAGTACTCTCGGCCGAAGGAAACAAAACGCACGGTCTTTGCCCGGGAATAGAGGCTTCCCCTCCAGCATTTCGGCAAATATACAACCAGTGCTCCAGATGTCGACTGCGACATCGTACTTCTGCCAAGTCAACATGATCTCCGGCGCACGGTAGTACCGCGTGGAGACATATCCAGTCATTTGCGGGTCCTGAATACGAGCCAGCCCGAAATCGCAGATCTGTTCCAATAACGCGTCAGAATAGGTTCACCGAGCTGCGGTGTGGACGCCATGCACCTTGAGATCGCAGTTTTCATTGACCAGAATGTTGCTGGGTTTCTAGCATCGAGTTCAATTTGGCTCGTACAGATATAGGCTGCGGACATACCAGATCTCGGTGGACAACGCCGGCCGAATGCACGTATTTGAGACCGCGCTAAGATGACTTGCTGAGCCAACGACTAGCGTGCTGGCAAGGACGCACCAGAATTTGGTACAAGAAGTACTGGATGAACTGCTTCTCCAAAGGCCTGGACGTGAGCAGACGATGAAGATCCGTCCCGAGCAGTTCTGTGACGAAATAACTGTTGCAGTGGTGAGGCGACGTCCAATCCGATTGTGTAGTGGAACGTACAGATCCTCGAGGGGAGAAATGAAAACGTCGCTGAGACTGATAATCTATCGTGCGGGCCGGCGCATAAGCAGGAATTCGGCGAGGACACAAACTGGACCGACATTTTCGTGCTGGAGATGCTTCAAGAGCTTTAGCTCCCGGTAGGTCCGTTTGCTGAGGACCGGTGTGCTGAACGGTTTCATGATCTTCTTTATCGCCACGGAAGTCCCTGTGAGCTGATCCTTGGAAGAACTGGAATTGGGGCAAGCTTAGAGATGAGAGGATAGGGCAGGAGGGTGACACACCATACTAGCCCGAAAGCGCCTTTGGAGAAAAAGGATGAGATACAGGACCAGAACAGGAAGATACAGAGTGCCGACGCACCCATTCCAACGGGCTGGAGGTCGACATAACGAGTGGTAACCTTTGGCAAGAGTGAGAGGATGTCCTGCACAGGGATAACCTCAAGACGGACCTCGAAGGACGTCCCAAAGATGCTAAGCTTGACGAACGACATGCAGGTTCGTAAAAAAAGGCTGGATCGTGTTCAAGGAAAGGGCGAGTGGAGGAAAGAAACAAGCAGGTGAGGTGATGGGAGATCAATCGAGCTGTATTCGCAATTTTAATCGAATTTATGTCGGCGTCGGCAGTTGTCCGGGTTGCCTTTCTATGTACCTGTGATCCATTCTGCGCTCAGAAATGCCTTTGCTACTTTGCTCTTTTGCTACTTGCTACCGCCCGGTTAACCGGTCAAATGACGTATCTTGTTTACACTCGTTGAAAACACCAGAAAATGTCCTTTCTCAGAGCCGCGACGTCGAGACCGTCGCTACTTGTTGGTCTCCGTCCAGCTGCCCTAAATCTTCCCCTGACGCGCCTCTAGGTTGCAGGTGTCCGCCGGTTTGCCACCGAGGCACCGAAGAAGCCCTCTAATGTCTTACCAATGGCCCTGGCTGTCGGCGGCCTCGGCGGTTTTGCCTACTGGACCTACCTAAGCCGCACCACGCCGACTCTGCCAAGCGTCCTCGACCCCGAACAGTTTGTTACTCTACCTCTCAAAAAAGTCGTGCCTTACAACCACAACTCGTCCACGTAATATGTTTCTGTGCGCGTCTGCCACGTCGTAATTGATTCTGCGCCCAAGATTCATCTTCGCTCTCCCGCCGCAGACCTCTTCCAAACTGCCTGTTGCCTCTTGCGTGCTGGTTAAGGCCGAGGACCCAGAGGCCCTGAAGGACAAAAAGGGCAACCCGGTCGTTCGACCTTACACTCCCGTTTCCGCAAATAGCCCCGGTGAACTCGCGTTCTTGGTCAAGAAGTACGAGACGGGCGTCATGTCGAAATATATACACTCGCTCAAAGTGAATACATCTATGCAATTTATTTCTTGCACACCTCACACTCGGTAGGTCGGCGATAGCCTCGCCATCAAGGGCCCTATCCACAAATTCCCTTACCGAGGTATTTCTGCGCATCCAAACCATGTTTCACTAACCAAGGTCGCGGCTCTAGAAAATGAATTTGACGAAGTGGCCTTGATTGGCGGCGGCAGCGGGATGCAAGTGCTCGCGTGCTTTGATCGTTCATATTCTTACCTCTATCTTTACAGCACGCCCCTCTACCAGGTCATCACTCACGCCCTTGCCAGCCCCTTCAACACCACCAAGTTCAAGCTGCTCTTCTCCAACGTTACCGAGGAGGACATTCTTCTACGCGAGAACATCGACGCCCTGGCAAAGAAGCACCCCAAGACCCTTGAGGTCGTCTACCTCCTCGACAAGCCCAAGCCGGAATGGAAAGGTGCCTTGCACCGTGTCTGAGGTGCACTTTAACACTGACGGCTTTCTCTCAGGCCCGACTGGTTACATCAACGCGGATATTATCAAGAAATACGTCGCTCCGCCGACGACCCAGCGCACCATGGTCATGGTTTGCGGTCCACCCGGTCAGGTAGCCGCCCTCGCTGGCAAGAAAGCTGGAATGAAACAAGGCCCGATTGGCGGCCTGCTCCAAGAGCTGGGGTATAAAGAGGAACAAGTGTTCAAGTTTTGAGAATGGAAGATCAAATAAATCTACAATGCT
>CVRE01173045.1:2597-12633 GCA_001179765.1 Crepidotus sp. BD-2015
TGACATCTCCGAGCAAGTTGTCTTCATTCGCGAATCCAACCAAGGCCAGCGCCGCGAGATCTGCAGTCACCAAGACGCCGGTCAAGACCAAACCGATGTCTGCGGCAGCCGCGCCTAGCGGCTCGCCGTCCCCGACAAAGAACAAGTTGGTGAGGGCCAGGAGCCTGTTTACCGCAAGGCCACCTCGTGAGCCCTTATTTCTCTTTTTCGTCTTTCGCTGTTCTGAGGGATTTTAGCTTCGTTCACGCGTACATTTACCGGCCCAGACGGAAACCCTTCGTCTCTGCAGACCTTGGCCACCGCACTGGAAAAGCTCAGGATGCCGCCCCCCGAGCGTCCGAATACGAGCATGGGTTTCAGCAGAGACGACACCGATAGCACTCTGGCAGAATCCTCCCGAAGCGTAAACGACAGGAATATCGGCATCGGTCGTCCGAGCGGTGGACTGCAGAGAGCCTCCACTGTTGCCTCCATTGAAAGTGCCTCGTCATCCACTTCCTCTGTCACGGGTGACTCCGTGCCCTCTCTGAAATCTGCCTTGGTCCAGCGCCCCCTTTCTGCGTTCATGGGCTCCAAGGGCGCCACTGGGACGTCAAAGCTCACCGTCGGTACGGGCTCTATAATGCGCGGCGGACCGAGCGTGTTCGGAGATGGTAGCAGAGGAAGATCGGCGCCAAAAGTGAGTCGCAACCCGGGCTTGCCCAGTGTCATGGCTAGCCCCGTCAAAGGAGGTGCAGCAGACGGCGATGACACCATGCTCGAAGAGGAGCTGATAGGAGGAGGCGCAGCCCCGGAGACGACAGACGCGGCCACGGAGAGAGTGACCTCTCCTCGCGGAGTGACATTTGACCTCTCCGGTATCACTACATTCGAAGCCAGTAAAAAGGGCAAGGAGAAGGAGCGACTCCCGGAGGAGTGGAGGCACCATGCGTCACGGAGAGCATCTATGGCCGGCATGGATTTGTCGAAATCAGTGTCCCTTCCTCCGAAGTCCGTCGGACTGATGGGGCCTCCCGAAACGCCCTTGGACCGCCCAGGGATGCGGAGCACAAGTAGCAGCTACCCGTCATCTTCGTCCGATTCGACGGAAGGGATGCGACGGAGCACGCGAATCGCCAAAACTGCTTCCGCCGACACCTCTATGGGCGACGACGACGCGGCCGCTTTAGAAGCGCAGCACCCGACCACGGCTACTGTACAGCCTCTGACAATCCTCAAGGGCTGTATCGTTTTTGTCGACATAATCTCCGATCTTGGGGATGATTCTGCCAGGTCGTTCATTGCGGATATGCTTAAAAACCTAGGAGCCAGGGTGTGTTTCGTTTGTTCTCTCTTATTGCACCTTTGTGTTGACATATGCTCCAGGTTTTGGGCAGCGTCGGCCAGACATGTACACACATTGTCTACAAGAATGGCTTGCGGAGTACGTACACCCGCTACAAGTAAGCTTCTTCAATACGAACGGCGACACGATTCTGATGACAAACAGAGCGCTATCCGACCCAAAACCGCTCGTGGTAGGCATGGAATGGGTCGTGCAGTCTGCAGAAAAGCGAAACCACGAAGATGAAACCCCATACCTGATTGATATGGATGATATGAACACCACCGCAACCAAGGTACTTGGTCTCATTCATTGAATCGTGCACTCGCTGACACACATCGTCCAGCGACGCAAGTCGATGATGCCCAGACTCAAGTCCGGCGGTATGGACGACAGCGTCGATGGCGATTATTCTTTTGACGGCTCGTCCTCATGTGCGCAACTTTACTTCCTTTTGCAAAGAAGATAGCTAACATGCTGAATCTAGCCATGATAATGGACGACGATCTTACGCCGCTGGAAAGGGCAAGACTCCGTAAAGCTGGAACCATCGGAATCTAGGCAATCCCGTTGACGAACATCATGACCTTTTTTATTGCTTGCTACATATACTACTTCTACAGGCCGCTGTGGTCTTTTGGGCGGATTTTCTAAGAGTCGAATTTGTATTTTTATTGTGACTTCGTTCACATAATTATATATGCTTGCCAGTCGAAGTTTGCGCGTTCCGGAAGAAAGGAATGGCTGCGTGCCATATGAGACTGAGTTGCTTCCAAGTAGGTTGGAAGAATTGATGAGAGGATACCAGGAGTGCACTGGCCGGAACTCGAACCTGAATCCTTGCTCGTCTACGATTATTATTCTTACAAAATTCTACGTCGAATAATTTAATGTTAATAGTGGAGGGAGACTGCTCAGCGCTGGCAACCGCCAGGTAGTAAGAACTTGAATCGCTCTGCGTTCTCGACCAGGAAGAGGGGTAGCCCCACCGCTGTCGTTACTCTGTGTTGTCTCGAGGTCAACGGAGTCGAGAGGGAATGAGGTTAGGATAGCTCACGGATCGAGACTTAATTTGGAGAAGAGGTCGACGTACTGCGGCACAATGGGTGAGGTACATAGGAGAAAGTTGGAAAAGACGCACGCTGTAAGCCTCCGGTAGCATGCCGAAAATGTCCTTTCCACGGCAGATGGTATCTTGGATTCGCTTCGGGTCAAGCAAGTCCAGGCGCCCCGCGATGCGGTCTGCATGCGAGAATCCCTTCATTTTGGTGATATACTCAGGGATGGTGCGGAAGCAGTAGCTGCAGTGCCATCCAGCGTCCGCAAGCATGGTGTCAGAGCTTTGGCTGTGTCGATAGAAAGTGGTTGAGTCCCATCGGTGAACGCTAGCCCGCCAGCTCGTGAAACCGACCAGCCATTCAAAGCTGAAAAAGATATCAGGTCGACGGGGGAACACTTGAACGGGACGCACCTGTAGACATAATTTCGCAACTGAAGATGGATGGACTGCCCAAAGTCGCAGGTCCTCAGAAGCTTGATGGTATGAGAAGATGGAATTTCGTCAATGTCCGACATGATGACGACCGACTGCGTGTCTGGTAGAAACTCGGCCATATGCGAACGAAGCAATTTAGTCATTTGGTCTCTGGTGTTGGATTCCCGGCCGAACGCTGTCTCCCCCGGTTCCAGAGGATATCCGGGAACGCTGCCCGTACCTTAGTAAGATGATACGGACTGGATGCGGGACCCGAAACTCACAGACGGTAGCTGATTTTCTTGTCAAATTTAGAAAACCGTTCCCGGTTAAGAGCGAAGGAGGTCTCCTTCGGCAACCCGGTGAATGTGGCATTCGACTCGATGATGTAGAAGCGATCGACAACATGGTCCAGCTCGTTCATCCGAATCTCCAAAAGGTCTAGTTCTGTACTCATCAGGATAGCGTCAAGGACCTGTATCGCTCTGGCTTGAGAGCAGGTTCGATACTCGTAAAGAGTGGAATGACCTTGACGTTGACGCTTTCCCGCTCTTTCCAGCCGTGCAGCGCGCAAACGCTTGCACCAATGTGCAAACCCTCGGCGTAATAGTGCGTTACTGTGTGCGCAGGCCCCTCAGCCTTGTCCCAGATGGGACGGGTCGCACTGGAAAGGGCATTTCCAATCTAATGGGTCTCGATTCAATGAAACGGACAGCCAGGAGATAAACTGCTTTACCGTGTAGTGATTCTGGGATACCAGATAAATGAGAACGATCGTGAAGATGAAAGCTGGAATGAGGAGCAGCCTTCCCAGACGGGCCATGAGGGGAGTAAAAAGGCTGCTTTGCCAGCAAATAGCCCAATAGCCTAAGGCGAATTGGCGGCAGCGGCCGAGTAGACGTGAGAGAGCGTGACCGTGGAGGTCACCGGGGATTGCCGATCAGGACACGTGATTCACTGGCCAGTATATAAGGCCACACAACTCTGCGCCTCTTCTTCAGTGAGATATGCCACGCTGGTTGACGCTAGATTTCCGACCGTTCAGCCAGTGCCAGTGACCCGCTTGCGAGTCCTGTTCTCCCGAGAGCACTTCAGCTTAGGAAGTGTCGTTTTGACAACCACAAGAAAACGGCATGTCGATTTTTTTACTGGCACATATTTCTTACCTGCTGTTTTTTCACTTGAATGCAATTCCCTTCGTGAAACTTCTCTCGCTTGCTTGCTATTCTATTCATCCGTCTGGTTACACCTCTTTGCTACGACGTCCACGTCCACTGAAATGCTCGTTGTTTGTCGAGTCCAAAACAGAACTACATGTTTCCACCAAAGGCCCGAGGGAGAGATACGATAAATCATCTTTTAGCAACCAACCCAAGCAGTGAAGCGGGCGTCTGAATTTGGCGCCCAAGTCCACCATTTGGCTCGCGGAATGTCGGCGACGACGCGCTAATTTCGAGAAGCAGCGATGCGGCAGACTCGTCTTCTGGTGTGCGCGCAGACAACAGCGCTTGCGTCGCCATGGGTCCAAGGCTTAGTACAGGCGGGAGTTGCGCCGACGGGCGCGACGCTGGAAACTGGGCCGATGAAGGCGGGGAGGGGAGATGGGACTGGAACTCAGGAGATGCGTGCGGGGAGGGGCGCAGGGTCGGGTCGATCTCGGAGAGGTCGGGGAGCCACGATGAGATGGAAGGGAGTCGTGCGCCGCTGTATGGCATGGAAGCGACGTTCGGAGAGGCATCTGGGCGGAGGAATGGGCTGGGTTCTGGAGTGACTGGCCCTGCATTGCGACGCTTTGCAACCGGCTCTCTGCTCTCTTTCTCCTCCTCCTCGGCCGCTCCCACTAAACGTTTCCGCTTCAGGGAACTCGTCCCTGCGCAATTCGAACAACTCGGCTGGCTCGCGCCCTCCAAGACTGCAACCTTCTCGATGAGATCCTGCATGAACGAAACTGTGCGAATAAGAATCTCCAGCTTAAACTCCTTCTCCTTCTCTTCCCGCTTGCCTGTGGCCTTCTTGGGAGCCTTCCCGTTGTTCTTTGCCTCGTAATCCCCGTCCGCCCCTTCATCGTCTTGGTCTGCTGGGGGCGCACTGGACTGCCCGTAGCTCGCGGGGACAAGCTGTTTCAGTGTAGCAAGGGCGTCGTTAATCTTGGTACGGCGGGCTTTCTCGATAATGGAGTGGTTCAGCTTGCGCTGCGCCTCTCGCGCTGTCCGGGACAGGGTCGCAGGCTTGCGCCCGCGCTTCGCACCGGCGGTGGGGGGCTCGGCGTCGGTGCGGTCCATGGCGGCCTTGGAGGTCTTGGGGGAAAGGGAGACGATGCGGCGGGGTTCGGGGGTGTATTCGGAGGCAGACGAGCTTTCGGACTGGGAACGGGGGCGCTGCTTGGCACCGCGGGGCGGGTTGCAGCTTGCGGCGTAGACGGCGACGTCGTTGGGCTTGCCAGGCATGTATGAGTGGGATGGTGGGAGGAGTCGAAAGGTTGCGCGGATAGAAGGGTTCTGGTTGCTTATCTGAACTGGCCGTCTGGCGCCAGCTCGGAAGGCATATTCTGCTCGTGTGCAGCATGAACGTGCTAATTAAGGGCACACGACTGGGACCTACAAACGTGCGCTTGTCTACCAACGTTTCACCTGACCGGCCCGACTCTCCAGGCTACAAGACTCACAACAAGCCTTGGCCGCAGCTTAGACAGTCCAGAAACATGTATGCGTTCGTACTCCGTTCGTGCGCCCGTGCGCCAATGTCGTACATCACAGGCTGGCATGGACACTAATGATAAGTGGCGACCGAAGCTTCTGTCCCTCCGGGGATGACGACGTGCAGCCGGGGAAGGCGTGCATTTGGAACCCGACGACCTAAGATGGTATGAGTTGAGGAAGATATGATAAAACGAGATACGCACGACTTACTCCGATGTGGGCCATGAATTTATTGAGGTTGCGTTCCCTCGAATCCGAGGGCTCGTGTGCCGCAGCTATCGGTGTGATAGGTGTCGCCTGGTCTCCGAGCCCGTACTCTTTCACAAGAGTTTCCGCCTCCTCCGACTTGAGCGCGAACAGAGCCTTGAGATCGCGCGGGAACAGTGGCGATGCCGTTGGTGCGATGTCGTCCCCACCATTGGAGATGGAGGCAGGCGTGGGGGGCACCGGCGATTGCTCTGCGCTCGGCAACGGACGTAGTAATGGCCGGAGCTCGTCCGCCAAGGCTGCGGGGCCGAGAGCGGAATTGTGCTGTCGGGCCTCTCTAATCAAGATGAGGATTGCCGTATATACAGGTCTCGGAAACCCTTACGAGTTATGGAGGCTTCGCTGAACCTCAAGAATCTGGCGCTTGTGGGTCTTGATTTGCTGGCGCAGATTATCTGGGATCTGCGCTCTCAGCTGCGATAAATTTGTTAATTATCCGAGTCCTAAGAACGAGGACCTCGCCTGATGCGCCACTCTCTCCTTGACCTCGCGTACAACTGTGTCGTGGATATGGGTCTTGAGTTCGTCAGACAAGGTTTGTTTCACAGCCTCGTCTAACAAAAGCTTGGTCGTCACTATCCGCATTTCGTGCTCCCGTATTTGCTGTGCGACTTCGGCACGTAGGGTTTTTATCTTGCAATACAGGTACTTGAATGAGATGGAATTAACGGTAGAGGAAGATTCGTACTTGGTCTGATGCCTTCAAAGCTGGAGCAAGGGATGCGACACGGGCCGTCTGCTCTCCAAGTGAGTCGAACGTGGTTCCCAGAACACCCACGACGCGCTTCATGGAGGCAACTAATTCTCCGACGGCAAGCAGCTCTGGAGTAAGGACAACCGACAGCTGCAGACTGTTGGTCCTTGGATCAATATTGTTCCTCGATGGAGAGAAATCATCGGGAGACAGCCGAGTCGCACACGTTAGGGATGCGAGGCTCGTGTGCATTGGAGAGGTCGAGATAGTGAGCTTGTCAGAAGGTTTGGGGACCTGGCTGTCGAGGCAGTCCTCAGCGTTTCGTTCAGCGAGGTGCTTTCCTGGCGAGGCGGGCGGAGTTGAGAGATAACCAGGCATCCGCTTCATATTGGCCACAGCGGGCGCACCGAATACGTGTTCGTTGCGGGAGTGCCGTTAAGGCTTGCGATCTTGGGGAAGTACATTTATATAGTGGACACGACTTTGCAACGTGTTGGAAGCCGTTTTGAGACTAACTGAATCCCCAAGGCAAATGTAGTAAGCTGAGATCTGAAAGCGTTAGAATGGTATCTGTGTCGTGTGACGCGACGTTCTGCACAGTTTATGATATTAAAGTTTACTATTTCGCGCAAAGGTGGTCCGTGCGGGCTGACAGAGGGTCACGTGCATCAGCTCTCGTTATAAGCCGGAAAAAAATCCAGACTTCCTCGCGTTCCCGACCTCGTCTTTCACCCTGCCTTGCGGCCACATCTCCCAGTTTCAGGTTCGTCGCTCTCCCCCACTTCCTTGCACCTACATTTTTCGACTTGATGATACTTCCAAAATATTCTTCGAAGCCTCCCGATGTCTTTACCAGACGTGGACGCGATGTGATTTTTGTGTCATAGTTACACTGATCGGTTCCTATCCCTACCCCTCTGCTTCAAGGTCTTGGTTTCGTTACTGACCAGTTTTTTCTGTCAGATGGTCGCCCTAGACGGCGATGAACACATTGGGACCACTTGGACAAAAATGGTACGTGTCTTACATCGTTCTCTCTCTTACCCTCCGCCCTACGCGATGACAACCTACAATTCAAACTAGAGTATCTGAGCCAAGTGCCATGCTTTCAACTTTTATTCTGATCCTCCATGACCCTTTTGTCTCCATGTGTAACTTCGCACCTCACTAACCTATTCTCCAGGTGCTATCACTGGTGAACAAGAACGAGTACTAGTGCACACCACAGTGTGAGTACCCGGCCCACATTTTTAGTGATGATACATAGGAATTACCGCCTGAGCCGCAAGGCCCTGACGACACTTCCAAGGCTGTATTTTTCGAAATATCCTGATTCTTTTCTCTTCCTTCTGTCTTCCTTCCTTCTTTACATCTCTAACACTCCTTCTCAGTTCCTCGCATCTTGAATGCGCTGTCCATTGCTGTTGGACATGCGAATCTAAAGTCTAGACTAACCATCGTAAGTCCCTTTCTTGTCCTGTCTCTTGCATGATGTTATACACGACGGTCTTCGCACTTCCATGCCGAAAATGCCCGCCACAGCTCAATTCATTCGGGCACCTTGCTGATCCGCCATTGTCGCTCATCGTATGCATGTACTAACTATTCATTGTCAGGTTTGGACACGATGAGTAACCAGGATAATGGGCTGGATGGTAAGCATTACTTTTGCGTCACCTTCCAACCCTCCACGCCCGATGATACATAGGAATTACCGCCTGAGCCGCAAGGCGCTGACGACAATTCCAAGGCTGTATTTTTCGAAATATTCTGATTCCTACTCTTCTTCACCTCGCCTGCTCATCGCTGTCCACACTTGCTGACATCGTTGTCTTCAGGCCTTCTTACGATACGGTCAACAGCAGGCCTCCATCCTCGTATCCGGCTGCCTCCTCTTCGGGTGAGTTGTTCTATATCCCCTCCCATTTCGTGATGTTATACACGACGGTCTACGTATTTTCATGCCGAAACTGCCCGCCACAGCTCAATATCTTCGGGCACCTTGCTGATCCATTTCTATCTTCGTTGCGCTCTATGCTTACGATGCTTTACTTTCAGATGTGCTCCCGGCGCCACCACGACTCCCTCTCGGCACCATGTTAGTCTTTCTTCTCTCTTCATCGGCTCATTGCCTGCTTGTGCGAATGCACAACACGATGAAATACTTCAAACAAAATATCAACTAGAAGCTGTTGCTTAGTCCCGCGTGTGTGGGGCCTTGATTAGAATACCTACTCACTGATCTTCCTCTGGAATCACCCATCTTTGTGCAAGATTTTTACTGATATTTCTTTCCAGTTCATGATCCGCACTGCGACGACCAGCATGTACTCAGCTAGTTATACTTGTTTGAATGTATTCCTGTGCAATCGTCGATCTGCTCTCAATTTTGAGAGCGCTATCATAAATGAGCTCTTGAGCGGGCCGGCTTGCCGATCTGTTCCTTGAGTTCAACGCCAACGCCATGGCAGATTCCAAGGACCAAGCGCGACCAACGCCTCTTCCGCAACTTGAAGCGCGTCAATCCTCGCGACTGAGATGGCTTCTGGGCTCCTTTGTTGTGGTATTGCTTATCTCACGCGTCCCGCTCCGCACGCCCGACGAATACACCCTCTGCTCGAACTCCAACTCCATATACACTGTGGACGAAACCCACCCAAGGGCGCAATGTATATCTGTCCGCAATGGCTACATCGCGGCTGTCGGCAATGAAGGTTGGCGCCTCTTGCCTTTGGCGCGATCCTTCTGACTAGAGTAGTGGATATTCGAAGAAATTGGTTCCGAGTCTCCAGTATGTTCGACCTCCGAGTCGCCGGCGCAGAGGTTCGGTACATCAAGCCAGGCCACATGATTGTGCCGGGGCTCGCAGGTATTTGCTGGGTTCAACACCGTGGCTAGGTTCTGATTCACCCAGACGCGCATGCGCACCTCCTGCAGCAAGGCTACAAGATGCAATTGCAACTCGACGGCGCTCAGTCCATCCAGGAAGTCATCGAGCGCATAAAGTCATATATCATAGCGCATCCCGATGTCCACGCCGATTCCAGCCGCTGGATTGAGGGCATGGGCTGGGACCAGACAAGATTCCCTGGTGCGGAGTTTCCCACAGCTGTACGATACAGGTCATCTCAAATCTCGTGCGCTAACGGGCTCTGGACAGGCCGACCTATCGAGCGATCCCCTGCTTCGCGGTCGCCCTATTCTGCTGCTCCGCGTCGACGTCCACGCGTCATGGGTATCTGAACGGCAAGTTACAGTGCCACTCACCTTGCTTCCATCCCAACATTGCTTGAATTCTAGCATCCTTGATATCATGTCTCCACTGCCGCCAGATTCAGAAGTTGAGGGTGGGAGCATTATCCGCGACGTCTTGGGGAAGCCCACTGGTCTGTGCCGCTTCGTTTCGATTTGAAGCCTAGCTTAATGCTTTTTGCCTCAGGGATATTCGTCGACAATGCGATGACACTCATTCCGCGCCCGCCGTGGGCCCCTGACCAATATTCCGACTTCTTCGACACCGCTGTGGCCGAAGCGCTCAAGTTCGGGTTAACCAGCGTCCACGATGCGTCCACGGACCC
>CVRE01173230.1:0-25544 GCA_001179765.1 Crepidotus sp. BD-2015
GAAAACGCGACTTGTCGCGTCACCCATGAGCACGTGCATCGACTTACTCTCAACTCTCATGCCGAATGACAGTGACACTGAATCTGATTCCGGTACCGGACAAAACGCTGTCGGCCTCTTTACCTTCCCCATCGGTGGAGAGTGCGAAACACTTTCCAACGCCATGGAGAAAATTCGGAGCATCGAGATTTGTTTACTTGACGTTGAAACTATAGTGAAGGACACCAAAATTCACCAGACCCTTTCCGTAGCGTCCTCTACGATATCCACCTTCCTAGACCGGGTTTACCAAACCCCCGTCTCAGCCGAATATCCACACCAGCAACTGGTGGACTTCGGAGAACTATGTACGCTCACTACTTATAGTATTATCCCGATCCTAATTATCGACTCATAGTGAACGTCTCGTTTCTTGAAGTTCTGTTTGAGCATAGAAAAGTTACTCTCGAATCCGACGCGTCTACTCGACGTCCTCAGATACTTTCCACAGATATTGCACAAGATTGCCGTCCAATCACTAGCGTCTGAGCCAGGGTCTTCCGGGGCCATAGTCTGCTGGGTCGATGCCATTCTGTCCAAATTGGGGGACGCTAGTATCACAGTTGCAACTGGAGTTCCTCTGGACCTAGAAACGACATTGTTTCCGGGATCGGCAGATTTGAGGTCGGAAGACAGCCTTCGGGCGGCCTCTCAACTTCCTTGTTTGTCCAGATCAGCATCTACTCCCGCCGTATAACTTGTGACTGACTGCATTCTAGTGGATTGGCCCTCGGTCGTAGGAGTAATCGCATCCGACAAGGCGTCTACTGCTGCCAAACGGCTCGCCCTGCGTTTGGCATTTTCCGCCTTTGTACTCGGGCCCCGTCTGTGCCGAAGGGGGCCATCGAGCGAGTACGTTTTCGATTCATGGATGTTGATGCAGTCTAAAAGGATGAAGGTAGAATTCCGCGCGATATGTCAGAAATACTTGACCGTTGCGTCAATCAAACTCGTGCGACGGGATTCTCCGCTAGCCTCGCTGGTAACCAGCTGGCCATGCAGCAACGTTTGAATTTCTCAATGATCATCTCCTTGTTTGCTGTGAATACGCTTTTTCCCTGTTCGTATGCTTGGTTTATTGACAAACAAACATATGTCTAGGCAACTGACCGTGAGCAAGGGAACTCCTCCAAAGTATCACAACTGCGACCTTACACTCTCGGATGTCTTCTTGATATGCTACAGGATGTCTTGCATCCCAACGATTCTGTGCCGTCATTGCAACTAGCCATTCCGCCTGACGATTTGGATCCTGCACAAACATTGATACTCCGGTTTGGTAACACAATATCTTGGTGTTGGGAGACTTGGGACGATCACCGGGTCGCCAACACGGAGAGTATCGTCTTTCTTGTTTGTGCTGTTCTTTTCTTCCCTAGAGATTCGCCGATAACCTCTCAATAGACCTCGATGTGGCTTATGTACTCGGATAGGCACTTCTTACCAGACGAGTCCATGCCTCCCTCTACTGCCTCAAGTCTTGCGATCTTGGTGGGTGTACATCGCAGCCACACCGTGACAACCTTCGTTTTAACACCCGTCTTACTAGCGACTGCTTCACCACATTGTGATGTCACTGTCTGCAGCATTCCAACCGAAAGGCCCGGCTTCCATCCCGACCACTGTAATTCGCGGTGCATGTTCCAAGGCTGTAGTATCCCTGAAACATTTAATATCTGGTCAGAGAGAAGACGAACGCTGGATAGTCTCGGGGTTCAGTA
Source organism: Crepidotus sp. BD-2015 (assembly GCA_001179765.1). Lineage (NCBI taxonomy): Eukaryota > Fungi > Basidiomycota > Agaricomycetes > Agaricales > Crepidotaceae > Crepidotus > Crepidotus sp. BD-2015. Next base: position 1,761 of record CVRE01173230.1, read on the forward strand.
GACAACTTCTTAGTCTATTCGTGCTCTTGAAGGCTGAAACCGAGGAAGGGCTTGGTGGTAAAACTTCATTCATCTATGAGGTTAGGATCTGACCATCCTACAGTTACCGATCATATACTCGAAGCTATAAGTCTGGTCGACCGTGGTACCTTGCATGTGTGCTTGGTGTATGTCATTGCAGAGAGCACGATCCGCTTTTCTACGCGGCTGGATCATTGTGAGTCGTTTACACTGAGGCTGGTTCGGGTGTTTATATTCGCAGTCGTTATTCGTGTTCACAAGTTTGTGTCTGCGTCAACACAGAATCCGCCGTGCCTCAATATTGTCCAGAATTTTAACAGACAACGGGAACCTAAACGTCGTGCGGTCTGCGCTCAATTTTGCCACCTTTATATGGTTTAGCCAGATACGCGGATGTTTATTGCACCAATCAGCGTCCCGTTTGCTATCGGCTGCTGTTGATTTTTTGTTGCAAACGAGCTCACCGGCAAACGTCATCGGCGACGCCGTTCTCACTGCCGCCTCGGCAGCGCGAGCTGATCCCTCCTTTCCAGAGGAGAATCGAGAACGTTTCTGGCGCTTCGTAATGTTATCTGCTCCATCTGAACTGGAGATTGCTGGCAAGTTCTTGCATCTGCTGTACCTTCACATTCCGTGTTGATGTGAATCCCATTCCAGCCAGTTTTGCACACTATATCATAACATCTGAATGCCTTTCTGATGCCTTGTCCTGCGCCGAGGCCTGGCGATACCTTGGAGAGGTGCTTCTGCTCATCCTCAAACACCACTATGTCGAAGAACAAGAACCCCTTGCGTTGCTCACGTGCCCGACTGTGTGTGGGGCGCTGGTGCGATTGCTTGAAGCTGACTCGGCCGCTAGTAAGCCAACGACGAGATATTTCATGGCACTGATATGCTACCAGCCCAATTTGTGCTTTCTACTCCGTTTACTTTAAATTTATCCGCAGATTTGAAGCGCGTGTGTGAAGGCAGCAGAAGCGAAACCTATTTCGTTGTCATGAAGGAGAGGCTAAACCTGGTCGCAACGCGGCTTTTGGAACAAGTGAGTTTTCAAATTCTACATGAGCGTGTGTTGATAATTCGATGCGAGATCATTTGCAAGTCGAAAGGTGCAGCTCCAGAGACTTGTCCAGTGTGTCTTTTTTTTCCAAGCGGTTTTCGTTACTACGCGTCTGACTGAGACTCACCGTAGGTGATGCCCATGCGACTCATGTTTTATCGCTCGGAAAACGGTGACCCCCATCTGATTTTCGTTCCAGATATGTAGCGTGCTGTAGTTTGTGCTTGAATCATGAGCAGTCTTTTTTGTCTTGTCCGTATAACTGTTCCGAATTCGGTACTGCCTTAAGTCTGCCTAATCCGGGAGAGGACTGCACGTGGAAAAGTCTCTTCTTGTCCGACAAGTACCACACCTGGTACCTACTAGCACACTGGATGGCGTCTGTACGCAAGCATCACCGCAGATCCCACTCTGCCTCGTCGTCTCCAATACCTCGCAGGTCGCCTGGAGAATCGTGGCGAGTGGCGACGAAGAGAGCCCATCCCCAGCCATTCGGATCTGCTAGCCCCGATCTTTCATCCCCTCAAAAATGGGACGTTGACTTGTGGAGAAGAGGTAAACGGAGGCGGAGGAATATTTCGGTCAGTATCGTCGTGCCATCGGCATCTCTATTCTCATGCCCAACGCAGTCCGAGTCGGACTCCATGGATGTGGACTTTGGACGGCCCACTTTTCACTCTAGTCCCATTTCTGCCGCTCCACCACCTACACCAGCGTTTGCTGCCACACCTGCTGAATTTCATCTCTTCTCGACAAACGCTCGCACATCGGACCGAAAACGTTGCGCCACCCACCACGCTGAGTCCGCTCTCGACCTGGATTACCAAACAAGTGCGGCTACCGAGTCTCGGTGGGCCATTCATTAACACGCCCCGTAAACTCGCATCTAACCTTTTGGCCAGTTCTCCAAGTAGTTCTATGCGTGCCCTTTCTCAACTCCGGTCGGATGCCTTTTCGCAACTGCACCGCAGCGTTGCGGAAAATGGGGAGGGCTTTGTAAAGAGCATGCGGGTGTACGAGACACGAAGATCACGGACCAGCGCCTCGAAGGTTAAGGAAGCGCAGCGACGGGGGCGGAGACGCTCTCCCGCCCACAGCCCGGCCGCCGTCCACATGCGAGACGACTCGGAAGAAGACGACGAAGACGACGACGACGACGTACAGATTTTTGCCGGTGAACCTACGAACACGAGTTTTACCAGCCGGGGAAAACAGCGAGCATTTTCTGTGGGAGTGGTGGAGGAGAAGCCGCACCACTCTGCAGTCTTTGCTCGAAGCGACCGATACTCATCTCCAGGTGCTACTTGCGATTCTAGTTCATCCATCTACCTTTCGGACGACGATGTTTTTGCCCTTCGACCCACTACCCAACTCTCTCCGGCACTGTCGCATACCCTTTCACATTCCGCCAATTCGTCACTCATCTCGCTGAACTTGCCTCCCCCATTTGCTCCAAAGGCGGTTCCACCGTCTCGGGCTGAAAAGGCGATTGCTGCGCTCAGCTTGGCCATGGCGAATGGTGCGGGAGGGCTGGAAGATTATGAGGCGCTGAGACGACTGCACACTTTTTCGCCAGACAATTGCGAGGTTGGAGAGATGTGGCACTAGCACTTTCCCCCTTTTTTCCTTTTTTCTTGGGAGTACAAACTGTACATTTTCAGCTAACCTTGAACGAGAAATGACATTGTTATTATCGCGTATATTATTATGCAATTAATTACATAATCAGTTTTGACCTTGTCCTCGTACAAGTTAACTGCATCCTCCGCTGTCTATGAACCCTCGGAAACGTAGTGGAGACGCGCTCTATCGTCCAGGCAAGCAGCCACGTACTTCCATGCGTGCGCTCGACGGAGGAAATCCTAGCCCCGGGGGCAACCCCAACAACCATGACCGACTTCGCGCCCGCTGGGCCGCTCATTTTACAACAGGTCTCAAGAATGGCTGGTCTTTCGCACAGGGAACAGTAGAACTTGTCGTAGAGACCCTATTTCCTTCCCGTACGCGTTATTTTTTCCTGCCGACGTGTTCCCTTACCCTATGTCTAGCGTCGCTGCCCATGTACAGCACTACTGCCACTATTGCGCCAGCTCCAGCCGTGTCCCCATCACCACCGCCCCCCGCCCCACCTGTCCTCATGGCTGGCGAGACGACTTCTCTACAAGCAAGCTCTGTGGTTACACCATCCGCGTCCACCCCCAGAGCTGCCATCGGGCCACTCACATCGAACTCTATGTCTCCGGTACCATGGCCAACAACCGCGGACACCCAAACGCATTATCCTGAGATAGATAGCGAGCTCCGTCGTCATCAGCGGAGTTCGCTCCGGCGGCAGCACAAACGAGCGACCCGAAACCACATATTTGCTAAACAGGTTGGTTGTTTTCGCCGCACTGTCCATCATGAGGCTTCAATGGTCAAACACAGCATAAAATGCATGTACAAGCGGCAGTAGCGGGCGCGCGTGAAGAGCTGTTGAAGGAGTTGTATGTCTTAAACCAAAAGAATGGTGCGTCGCATGGTCTAGTATCTCTGAATCGTCAACCTCAATCCGTCAACAGGTTACAGTTCAGATTTCTCGACCTTCAAGGGTATGTGTGTCGATAACTCACAAGTTCGCCGCCGTGGCTTACGATCGAGCTAGGATTCATGAAGAAGCAGGCGCTCATCAAACGCTATATGCGATCGCGTACGTGCACCATAATCTCTATGCTAAAACTTGCTGACGAAGGTCAAGCAGGCTCTTCTTCATTGACAGACTTGGGCCGGCATCCACAGAAAACAACCTCAGAGGTGAGCCCTTGAGTGACCTTTTGATTTTCATTCGCCAACGTACGAAGGACGATACGGACTTTTTGCGGCGTGCCATCGAGAAGGCTCAGGCCACACTCAATGGGTGAATCTTGCCAGTCTCCCAACCTCCGTGCTTCTTCTTAACCCTCTGATCGTAGGCCCAAACCTCTGCGGCCTCTTACCCCATCCATCAATCAATTGCAATTCCGATACCGCGCCAAAGACAGCGAGCTCGAGCGTCGTTTGCGCCCTCCGCCGTTACCATCGAGCCTTCCACCCCAGGATGAAGACAAAGTCACGGCACTTTTAAGCAAGCGGGGAGTCATCTCTAAATACGCCAGGGAGCAAGTGTCCGACCAAGACATCCTGCGGCTGAGACCGAATAAGTGGCTCAACGACGAAGTCATTAACTTTTACGGGGCATTGATACTTGGGCGGTCGGAAGCCAGCAAGGAAAACCCCGCTATGAACGGGAAGTCTAAAGTGAAGAAACCATTGGATGTCCACTACTTCAGCACCTTCTTCTGGACCAAATTAGAGAAAGAGGGCTACGAGAAGGGCCGCTTAGCTAAATGGACCAAAAAGGTAGGCTCGTTCGTTTCCAGACAAACCAGCTGCATTCATTTATCTCCTCCAGATCGACATATTCTCCAAAGATGTGATACTCATTCCGGTGAATCACGCCAACGTCCATTGGACTGCAGCAGCGATCAATCTCCGACAAAAAAGAATCGAGTCGTATGACAGCATGCACGACGATAGAGGGCGGGTTTTCAAGGTGGGTGTGAGACTGAGCCAGGTACCAAACCTGACGATCGATATCCAGCTTTTGCGACAATATGTTGATTTGGAGCACCGCAACAAAAAGAAGGCGCCATTCGATTTTACTGGTTGGGAGGACTACACCTCGGAGGTGAGCTCTCACTACTCATTTCGTGAATCGAATTTAAGACCTCATCTCGTTTGCAGGATACGCCATTCCAGGAGAACGGGTTCGACTGCGGGGTTTTCACCTGCCAATTCTTGGAGTCGCTCTCCCGAGGCGAAGAAACTTTCCACTTTTCTCAAAAGGACATTCTATATCTGCGCCGACGGATGATTTGGGAAATCGGAAACGCGACTCTTCGAACAGAACCGTAGCTGCTGTATTATCTTGCTCGAGTAACTTGTAGTTTCGGTGTTTGGTGCAGAGAGGATGGATTGGAATCTCATCTTCGGAACCACCATACGACAATGAAGAACCAGAACACTATAACCAGGAATACGATGTACCATAGCCACCGACAACCTTGTCGTGCAGCCATGTTGTTCATCCGTCTGAAAGTTCCGCCGAGGATACCGGACGTCTCCGCAAAGGCATCGTTCTGGCAGAATATCAATATAATGGTGCGCCGGAGAGGCACAATGAAAGCGCACCATCTCGCTCAGCTGCTTTGTCGACTCGCGCACCTCGTTCCCAATCCCAATGGTGATCTGCGCGCAGGTTTAATGCAATGGGCCGGATGGATGGGATGCGACTCACGCACATCCTTGAGTAGTTTGACCTTGGCGCTCAGGCCGTCGAGCTGCTCGTCATTTTGGCCCTCGAGGTCGTCAGCGAAGCGGTGGCCGTTGGGCTCGTAATGTTGTAACGGCGAGGCACGACCCGAGCCCGGGGGCGTTACGCCCAGAAGAGCGGAGCGGTTGTGCAGCGGTTGCCCTCTTCTGGCAGTGAAATGAGCAGGAGCAGAGACAAAGGGACCCCGCCCTACCTCTGCGACATGGGCGCGACGTGTAAGGTTGAATGACTAATCCACTGATGCCATCAGTGATGCCATCAATCCAGTACCATGCTCCCATGTCCCACCATCTCTTCCTCCTCTCGCCGTCCGATACTCCCTTGTACAGCCTCACCCACTACTCGACCAAGCCAGCAAACAATGTCTCTTCTCCGTTGGCCTCCAATCTCCCCAACTGGTCTACATCCGCTTTCGCGGGAACCTTGACTGCGCTCTCCGGCGCGTCCAGTTCAGCACACCAGACGGCCAGCGGTGCCGTGAGGATGGGCGGAGGTGGGCAAGCTTCCCCGCAAATAGACCGCCCTCATCTCGGGTGCAGGCCAAGACCGACACGTCATTCAGATGATCGCAAATGCTAGCCTCGATGTCATCGAAGACACAATGAAGACCCAAAGCACCATGTATGCACGCATCTTGGTCAATCCTCTGTCCTCAGAACATCTCCAGGCTTCTCAAGTCGGTGGACAAATTCAACGAATGGACCGTGTCCGCATTTATTACGCCCGGAAGTACGCAACATTCTCACAATGCTGGCTAGTTGCTGACTGGGCTGGCTCAGACATGAAATTCGTGTTGCTTCACGAAGGTAAGAACGACGACGGAATCAAGGCTTTCTTCACCGATGTGTGGGAGTTGTATGTCAAGGCGCGTCTGCACATCTTGCGAGACCGTGCAACGAAGATAACACTCTACACAGGCAATGCTGAATCCCTTTCACACGGCGCATACTCCCATCCGGAGTACGGTCTTTGATACACGGGTCCGGGCCAGCGCGAAAAAGCATTTGTGATTATAGACTCAAGGTCCACTATCACGTCTATTTGCAATCCTGCTCGTACTACCGATTTCAAATGCGGTGCCTTGGTGCCCGCGCAGGCGCTCGGTGGAAAACATACAGGGTGAGCGGCCACGCAGCGTCGGGGAAGCTGTGTATGTAGTATATAGCACGGAATGCCATGCACGCATTTTGATGGATTTTGGTGGTAGTCGGAGATCAGTGACCGTTGCTTTTGCCGTCTGTCTCCTTTGCTCTGTATTCTTCCTTTCTTCCTTGTCTCCTTGTCTCCTGGACCAGCTGGTCCCATTTTCAACCTTGCGCACCTATACCTATATTCTCTACCCTAGTTTCTCTCTTAAACCCACAATGTCCGCTAATACATCAGCTCCCAACCGCGCTTCCCTCCTCGCTGGCCTCCGCACAGGCGGTGTGCGCTCCACCTCCTCGAATATCCCTCACACCGCCGCCCCTGGAGGATCATTCAACATCCCCCGTATCCTCCAGCCCTCCATCTTTCCAGATGACGATGAGGAGCCAGGACAGTTCACTCAGAACGTGTTCGCCGTGAACCACGGTTCAGCTAGAACCATGCCCATGACTGCCGCCGTCGATGGCCCTAATAATCGCTTCATGATGCAGCAGCAGCGGGACATGCACCAGAACCCGAACATCGGCTCCTTCAGCCCCGCCTTTGCCGCTCAGCCCAACCACGTTCAAGCCCAGGCCCTGCAAATGCAGATGATGCAGCTGGAAATTATCCGGATGCAGGTTAGTTCCAGCTCGCGTGTCCTCTGCCTGCTCGTCTTACTGTCCGCTTCAGACGATTCAGGCGCAGCAGTATCAGGCGCAGATGCTTGCTCAAAGCCAGTCGCAGAGCGCGAGACGTCCTAGCTTCAACCCTCCTGCGACCGCTGGACCTACCGGGTCCTTTGATCTGCGCTCCGCTACTCTCAACGCCCAGATGCGCCGGTCCGTTCGCCAGGACGACGACCAGGGCCCGATGACCGCCGCTTTGGGCGGAAAGTTTGGCAGCCGTCCCAGCTCCGTGCCCATGGGACGCTTCTCCACCGACGATTACGAGGACTCGCCAAGTGTTCCCCCTACCCCCAACACCACCACCGTAATCAGTGGAGGCACCTCGCTCGGTGGAATGACCCCCGTCAACGCAAACGCCAGCGCTGCCGTTTCAAAGGCTTCCGAAACGGCCTCTAACTGGCGCCGAGGCGGCAACAACAATTCTGTTCTCCGAGGCGCCAACCGTCAGGCCGCCATCAAGACGTCGCCTCCAACCGAACGGCGCCCCTCCCCGCCTCACGCCCTCACCTCCGCCCCTCTTGGCAAATCCCGCCCCCAGCCTCTCCTCTTCAACGGTGCGGCCTCGCAGCCCATGCCCGCCGTTGCTATCGACATGTCGGAAGGCGACAACGACGACGGGTATTCCACGAGCTCTTCCGAGTCCGTGGCGTCCAACTCTCCCCCCACGACCCCCCGCTCCTCGTCCTCTCTCGAAATAAGCGTCTCTCCGCCGAAGGACACCGCCAAGGGCATGCCCGCCGCGCTCGGTCTCGGACGCCCGGCCTCTATCGTGGCCCACAAGGCTCCAAGCCACAGGTTGGCGAGCCAGCCGATGAGGCAGCCCCGCGGGCCGCCCTCCGGCCCCGATGAGCTCGGGCCCCGAAACTTTGCCGCGAGAATCGTGTCCAGGTCGACGACGGCGGCTTGACTCGACTAACACTGATCTTGTACATTTTGGACGCTGTTGCCGTCGAATAATTTATACTCGCGAGACCGAGGTCCTGTGTACAAACTGACTCCTCAACATGGTGCACTTGATGGTCCACGTTCGTTCCCTAGCTATTATTTTTTGTTATCCAACTAGTCGAAACACCGTGTGTTTTTTTGGGGCCGGAGCTTCCTGCACGTGCCCTAAGATGGCTTAGAATCGAGTCGCCAGCTCTTCTTCAAATTGGACAATACATAGTACAGATGCGTTCGGTGTGCAGAAGCGACCTCTTCTACCTCTCTCGGATGGGAAGGGACGAGTATACTGTAATGTAGGCTAGTGTGTGAAGTGGATCACTATGTCAACAACGTCCAGTAGCGTTTCAGACCAGGGTAAGTACAGTTCACATTGGGAACGTCTACAGAGCGGCGGAGACGACTAGTCTATGCTCATCCGATTTGGGTTCATGCTGGCTGCTCGTCGGTGGTGCTGAGATCCGGCTCGGTTATGGCCCATGCTCTTCTTCGTCACTTGACGGGGAAAGTCAACTGCTTGCCTCGAAGTGGTGTAGATAGAAGCGGAGACGTACATGCGTCCTTTAATCCGCGTCCGAAGTTTCGTAAGACCATGACTGAGAATACGATTGTAACAAGCAAGAGTATGATCGCGATCACGGCTATAGTAAGGCGACATATCAGTCCCACTTTCCGGAAGATGGATAGATGCGACTGACAAAAGATGGTGAGGGTCTTCCACACAAGGATGAAATCCTGAGTGTCCTTGTACATTAACACCTTGGCAAGCTGGACTAGGCTCAGCCAAACAGTAATGGTCAGATCATGTACGACGGACCTTATACACGAAATAGATCATCGCCCCGGCACATCCAGAGAGGAACGTATACATCATCAGTTTATTCTCGTGCCGAGCCGCGAGGTGGCCTTCGACCAGCAGAACGAGAGACAGTGGTAAAGCCGCGCAAGTGACATAGTACTCCCAGTCGTGCTCGAGGAGAACGAGCCATATGAACTGGACGGAGAATCCAGCCCAGAAAAAGACATCGAACTTGACGAGGCATTCGTAAATCTGGTAGTTGGCGTACATTTTCTTGATTCGCCGGTCGGCGCCCAGAAACTTGTAAACGCTCCAACCGAATTCGTTGTAGATTTTCCAGCCGAGGGCCATGTATGCTATTTCTGCTGTGGCAATGACGATGGGGATAGTGGTGGTGAGAACGTTGATGGGGATGGATGGAGTTGCTGAACTGGTGTCCAGTTCTCGGATTTCGCCAATTTGGATGACAGCGTAGACGAGGAATAGAGCATTGAAAATGCTATCATAGATTGAGTGAGTTTGCTTGATAACTGAATGAGCACTGCCGGGCGTACGTAAGACAGATAAACTGCAGTGTATTCCGTGCATACACGGCATCCACAGCCATGACAAACTGGAACACGCTGCAAAAAGAGTCAGACCAATCTCTGGACGAGGATAGTAGCGCACTGTGCAAGGGCGAAGATACTCAGGTACACAGGCATTTTGTGTCCCGAAACATCGTCTTCTTTGGGGGCGTTCTTGTTTATTTGTATGAGCAGCTCGCCTTCGATTGCCATTAGTAACCAAAAAAAAAATCATACAGGCCGAAAGTTGCTGACCTTCAATTGCCAAATCTACTGTTGTTTCGATGAGGACAGTCAGGACGTAAAGTCGGCATGCCATAGACTCGGGTAAGATCTGTGAATGTGGGTAGGTATCAGGACCTTTAAGCACAAAAGGTGTAGGGACAAAGATTCAAATAAAAGGGAGTAAGAGGATAAAGGCGCACACCGACGAACCTTTTGCCAGAATCCAAGACCGTCCATTTCCTTCTCTGGTGGTCGAGGTGGATAGGCTATGGGTGTGAGGTCGTGCGCAATGTCGTCCGAGTCCTTGGTGGAGAAGTGGGGTTTCTGGGGATAAGAGGGCCCCCGGCGGTGCTCGGCGAGGGCAAACTGTGGTGCATCGACGGCGAATGTCTGGTGGTGAGCGTTGGGGGCATAGGGAGGGGAGAATGCGAGGTCGTCCTCGTCGTAGGCAGCCTTGAATTCCTGAGGCGGAGAGCCTAAGGGCCCAGACGGCATTGTAAACGAAAGTGGTCCGATACGCGGGTCGTCCTGCGATAGAGGGTACTCGGACGTGAAAGAGCGTCTTAGTGTGGAGGGCAGTGGGTGGGGCGGGGAGGCCGGCAAGTTCAGATTTGGCCTTGATTGGCAACAGCTTCGTAACTGTCTTTACTACTACATCCAAGCCGTAAGGACCCGCTTTCGCATCGCCTCAGAAACTCTCCAGCTCTCCAGTTACCTGCTCAACCAGTGCGGTTGGGCCTGCGGATCAATCAAAATATATTCTCCTCAAAAACCCTCGATTCCAACGAACCTGCAATTCCCAAAACCGTCGTCGACCCCGCGGCTATCTGCGTTCGCCCTCTGGAACAAATCAGATGGGACGGTGGTGCCAATGAAGAGTTGAGCAACGCACGCATCTTGGATGGAGCGCGCACATAGATTTAGACTTTGCGCCTGGGCTTGTAGTAACAGAAGCTGATCCTCATCGGTACAACGGACAACCGATTTCAGATACTCTGTCCGGGCCCATTTTCGAAGGAGCTGTGGAGCACAGTATAAGCGACGGCGCCGGTCCGCAGCGTGTTTATACATACGGCGGGATTTTTAGATAACAGAGTTTTGTAGCAAGCGAGGGTAGCGTGCCTAGAGAAATTTAACCGAAGCCGGGGAAGGGACCCCGAAAAAAAGACCTTACGAGCATCTATGTATGTTGATTAGTCTACTCCTCAATTCATGCAGAAACGCCGTGACTGACTGTGCTGCGGCCTTGCCGGTAGACATCCCTAGATCCGTGCGGACAGCAAGCACCTAAGTATTCGTGTCGACGTCGACACCGATGCTGCTGTTACGTCTCTGCCACATACCAGTTTGCAGTCGTCCATCGTTGATAAGCCAGAGACGTCGCCACCATCCTCAGACTCGGTATCTGACCCAGCATCTGAATCGGCCTTGGACCGGGAGGGAACCTCGATGGATGTGGGGGTGCTCAGCCTTGTACCCGCGGAACGGTAGCCACGAAGGGTGCTTGTACCTGCGAGACGGTAGCCAAAAGCAAGGGACGCTGTCGAGACCAAGAAATATGCACCAACCACTGCAAAAGTCGCCATCAAAGTTCAGGTGCACGCCGCGGCCTGCGGGCCGACTTCCCGGTGCTCTCACCCTCAGGCTCGAGAATCAATCTAGGGTTGCTCTTTTTCCGTCGCATATCTTGCCCCCCATGGGTTTACTTGGGATCCGTCCGGTCTATCTGAGTCATTTTGGCCCCCTTCTCATTCACGAGACACATTTCTCGACAAGTATCCGTGTCAACTTAGAAAAAATATCTCGCTGCCGACACAAAACTTTCGAGAACACGGGTTCCATCTCGGGGAACGTATGTACGTGCGGCGCATATCTGGGTTTGATTCTGGGGCTCGTGCACACGACCGCTGACCTATACACAGAACCCTCGCATCTCCTCTCTCGCAGGGTTTGAACTTGCCCGATCAAACGTTTTCTGCACGCAGGTACTCATTCACGCTGCCGATGCGACGGAAGGCCGACGCTCGGTTCTATCGGTCCTCCGCGCGTGTAGGCCTTGATGTCGAGTCTGGCGACGGGGAATCTCGCCTTTAAAGCGTCGTCCAAAAAATTTCGACTCTTCAATATTCCGACATGAGTCTCCAGCCCATTGCCATAGAACTTTGCCAAACCTCGGCCTTGCGAGGCCGTCGCCGCAGCTCTATCCGGCCTCAGAACCTCATTCCTCTTCTCTTTGCGACAGGAGCCTCTGCTCCAAGTCAGGATGAGAGCGCGGTGGCAGACGATGCATACCCCACTGAAATCCACTCTACGGATCGCACTTCTACTTTGCCCAGCCTTATTTCACCTATAACCGATGCCCACATGTCTGGACATTCTTCTAGCTTCAGCACGAAGCGCCACCATGATGCTCTTTCGACGCATAAATCCGTCACAACTGTTTCTCCCCCTGATTCTGCGATCAGCGGTGACTCTTATTTCGAGCCTAGAATTGGAGTATCCAGCCAGGACCCGCGTCTCAAATGGCGTCTTGCCAGCGCCTTATTCCTGTATTTCTTGAATGGATGGGGCGACGGAGGTAAAAAAAAAGCATTCCTTGCTCCCTACCTTCTTCGTTCTTATATTTTCCGCAGTAACCGGGACGGCATTGCCATGTACGCCCAATCGCGTCTCTCATCTGGGTTCACCGCTAAGCCATCATACACTAGATTTACGAGCCGAATTCCATCTGAGTTACATGACATCGTCGTTGCTTTTTGTCGGAACGACCTGCGGGTGAGTACAATGCGCCCTGTATCTCTGACCTTCGACTCACGTCTTCAGTTTCTCCTCCGGCACCCTATTGGTGCCCCGTGTAATGCAATTCCTCGGTCGCTTCTACCTCACCGATGTCACAATGGCAGTAGTTCCCACAGCCCCGTTCCGGATCGCTCTTTCCAGAAAGACCTCCAGCGGCGTCGGTCACTCCGCCTCACAGGCAAGATATCTCGCCCTAGTCTTGGCCAGCGTCTGTCCTGCTTTGAACTTCATCATGATGGGATCCAAAAGTGGTTTCCCAACAATGTTTATGGCCTACGTGATAGTAGCATTCGGTAGAGCCACCCTCACAGGTCCTCCTTGTCGCGTTCCTATCGCTCTGCACCTTGTCTAACATATACTTGCTGTTTGTAGCTCCGCTGTAAGTTTCTCTTCATCTCACTTGCTCGATTGCCTGACAGGCCTCTTCACAAGGAACATATTCCTTTCGGAAATGCCCAACAAACCTCTCGGATACGCTTTTGGGATCTGGGGTACATCAAGCTGTTGGCTGCTGCAATAATATCTATGTTGACAGATCCTAGGTTCCGGTGCGGTTGTTGCACCCCTCATATTCCAAGCAACCGCGGCGGCCGGCCTACCTTGGACGCATTTCTATTTCGGATCTCTTGTATGCCTACCAACGCAATCAAGTGCGGACTCCGCTTAACGTGATTTCCAGGTACTTGCAGCCGTCAGCTCTGTGTTCCTAGGCATTACGTTCATGCCCACTGCGCGCGAGTTTACGATGGATCGCAAAAACGCGCTGATCGAAGCGGAGCCTCATTCCGCTACCCCGACGCCTGCCTGCGACACCGACTCTTCTTCGAGCGCAACTTTGACTGGGCTCCAAACGGCCCCTCCCAATCGTGAGTGGAAGACCCTTTCGGGCCTGAAGTCTCTCATCGCTCAGATTGCACCAGAACTGCGGCTCGTTTCCTCCATGCCTTACCAATGGGCGGTTTCTCTGTTTGCGTTATTGTATTGCGGCAGGTTAGTATCTATGTCGAGTTTATCCCTTTGTATGAAACACTGAACCCCCGAAAAGTGAAACCACCACTCAAGGCCTGGTGAGCACCAAACATATTGCATTTACCAGTTATTCAAGGGCCTCAGATCGTCCAATACCTCTTGGCTGAAAGGTCTGCAGACCCAAACACAGTAGGGTACGTCACGGCCGGTTTCTGGGCGGGGATAAGTGTTTCCCGTCTTGCTTGGAGTTTTTGTTCCCCAAGGTGGGTCGCGCTGCACGTTTGGTGTGCTGCCTTCACACTGATTGGTACGCAGAATATCCTTTACTCGTCGTAAATATATCATACAAGCGTGCCTGTGAGTGCTCCCACTTGGATTTTTGCAACGCAAAATCGACCTTTCCACAGCGGTATGCCATTTTTAATTCCTGGGTTCGACAGCTCACGTTAGCTAGGGCTTGCACTGGGGATGCAGCTCTTTATCTGGTTCATCGACTCCAACATTGAAAACGCGGTGTCGACTGCCCTGATCGGGGTCTTCTTTGGCCCTCTGTGGCCGGCCATTCTAGAACTCGCAAATGACCTTCTCCCCGCAGAAGTATCCATGATCTCGATGGCCATCATGTATGCTCCATCTCACTCGATGGTCCCGCCCTTGACGCCATTCCCTATAGATCTGCAGCGGGCAGTCTCGGCAGCGGTTGGTCCCGTGCATTTTGAGTACCCGGCTTTCTGCTAACCCTATTACGTAGCAATCTTGCCATTCATCACAGGCGTCGTCACCACCGCGCATAGTATGCGGGCCTGGTCCTACATCACGGTTGCCGAGGCCGCAGCCTTGTTTGGTGCATGGTACCTGTTCCCGACGCGCCAGCCTTCCCGTCGCATCATCGGAGCGTAAAAATCTGTCGTCAAGAGTCGGTTTTAGGATGGCCTTGTGAAGAACAGGCTCCGAGGAGTTGTTTGTTTGAATACGTATACATAGATGTGTCTTGTGAAATGCGTATAGATCGGGAGTGGATGGAGTTGATAGATGGTTTGGTGTATATAGTTATCGTTTTGGGTGATTATGAACTGTCAGTGTCCGACGATGAGCCTGTTTCATCGCCTCCGTCGTCTGTGAAGTGTGAGCGAGGACAAGTCATGTGCATGAGCCAACACCCACCTAGGAGATAGTCGTCGACAATCCGCCGAGGGGGAGTCCGTTTGGGAGGGACAATGTTCGGAATTCTGCCTCGCACGCTCTTGGTGGGGCTGCCGGTGCCTCTGTCGGTCAAGCTAGGACTTCGCATCGAGTTGTATGAGGAGGATGCCGGACTGTCCACGTCCGCAGCAGGGGAAGAAAAGCGAGAAGATGGAGTCAAAGATCGCTCGAGAAGTGAGGCCGTCGAGGAGTCTCTGAGTTTTGACGGCACTTTGGATGGCGAGTGATGGCCCTGGGCAATGTATTTTCAATTGTTGTTGCAGCGAGCGACGAGGCCAAGAAACCATACATTACTCGGAACACTGGTAACATCTGAGCCAGCTTTGATGATGCGAGACGCGGCAGGCGATCCTACATTATCAATGTCAGTTGCTGTACGGCCAAGTCCACACAAGCATTCACCCGAAACACTCTTCTTCTGTTTTTTGTTCGGCGTAAGCTGAGGGGATTCAGGCTGAATCGGCCCATGAGTGAGCTGGAAAAGGGAAAAAGAGTAAACTTGCCCGCTTCCGCTTCAGATTGAACTCCGCTTCATCTTCAAGGTTTCAGCCAATGGTAAGTGGCATTTGAGAGCGTTATTTACCTGTGCGTTTGGTCTTGGATTTTCCCTTTCCCTTGAAATTGCCACCATCGTCTGACGGACCGGCTTCAGGGGAGGTAGAACCCCCAGCCTCGGAAGGCGGCCTTTGAACTGGTAAGCGAAAAAAAGGATACATTGAAATCTCGTATACTTGGACGACTTAACAGCATTTCCACGCGCAGAACCGCGGCGAGTCGTTGCAAGGCCCATGCACGAGCTCAAATGAGGGGCGTAGCGACTAGAAGCGATCTGGGCCCCGAGTGAGGAGCAGTAAAAATTCGAGGACCGACGGACACACCTGGCGAGAGCAGTTGACACACTCGAGGTATAGATTTCCTTCGGCTTTAGCGCTAGTAGGTGTACTTGTCCCAGTATCTGCCGAGCCACTTGCTGCCGGGGTGGAAGGCCTCGACAGCAGAAGTGATTGTGACGCCACCTGAGAATTTGGGGGTGCATGAACTGGAAGATGGAGAATGAGACACGGTCTGGTGGCGAAACCGACCGATACATGCCTGAACTACACCTGTACATTTTGAACAATGAATGATTCAACTCTAGACGCAAGAAATTTGCCCACCGGGTTTTACAGACTGGGCAGATAGACCGGCTTCTGGCCGTCTCGTGGTGTGATTGCAGGGTCACATCTGGATTATCTGGATCAAAATTCCAAGGCGGAATGCACTTGCAGTAGCATACCTATAACGATGTCTTCCAACATGGCAGAGAAAATCCTGGTGGCCTGGTAACGATTCTAAGCGAGGGATATAGTGGAGCTGATGGTCATACTCACCAACGTCGACAAGGTTTCTTCCTTCTGGGACTTGACCATGGCCAAGTAAGTAGCACTCAACTTGGATGATGTACTAGTAGTACTTAGCAGAACGATCGAACTCAGTGATGTCTGATCGGATCATCGACAGCTCTACGCGAGCCCAATTTGGCCAACCTTGGGATCTCCTCAACTCTGACCAGCAAGATCCAACATGGAAATCCATATTAAAAGTCTAAAGAAACTACGTGATCAATTCGTTGTCGTTTGTCGTGAATATCAGTATCTCGAGGAAAGACGGGATGCGGCGAACACGCCGATAATGGCCACAGCAAGGGCCACGATACTGGCTGGAAGCAGAACGTCCTTCGGAACACCCATGATCTCGTCCGGGATGTGGTGGGGGGGTATGGCGTTCCCTTCTAACAGCACAGCTTTCACCTCTGCGGCTGGCGTAGGAGCCTCTGCGACAGGCTCCGGCTTGGTCTCTTTTGGCCCCCCCTGTGCCCAGCCCTTCCCTCCGTGGATAACAAGCACGACACGGTCAACGCCGGAAGCCCTGGCGATCTTCACCGCGTCCACAACATCGTGGTCCGACGTCACAAAGACACTATCGCCGTCGGCATCCGTGTAGGATAAGTGGAAGTCGATAGGATCCGGGATAGAGGCTGGATCAGAAGTTGATTTGAAGTCGGTGAAGAAGGGATCGGTGGCTAATTTTCCGGCGACGATCTCGCGCAGATGTTCGACGTTGTCGTGGCGGGCTTGGAACCTATGAGTCCGACCACTGGGGGTGCGGAACTTGAAAACATATGTGCCATCGTCAACCTGGGGCATCCCTGTAACAGACGTGGCGCCTGGCTGGTTCAGGTATCCTCCCATAGCGGATGGCTCATCGTCCATGACAGAGGCGGAGTCGTTGGGGTGCACCTCCGAATGGGGAGACTGCGGCGGGCGGATATTGTGCAGGGACGCCAATGAATGCATGTCCGGGGTAGCGCGTGATCCAGACAGGTAGGAATCGTTGTCATCGTGTCCGATAGAGTCGAAGAAACGTCCCCACATCGGCCCCCCTTCTCCCTCTTCGGCATTAGTGTCGTTAGTAGTCATCGCGTTCATCTATTAGGAGGTGAGCTAGACGAAGAGGAACTGCTCGAGGCAACGTACTTGCTCGAGGGTTGCATAGGTCAGCGTGAGGACATCAATAATGGCGGATAAATGGCCATCCTCCTCGACAACGGGCAGATTGAGGTAATGTCCATCTGAGAGCCAAGATTACTTCAACCTTTCGCAATAAAATATGACTGGCGTACTATGCATCTTTTTAAGGGCATCATGGACGGTCATAGTAGGAGGAGCCGTGTCCGGGTGCGGGGTCATAACCCGAACGACGCTGCAGCGTCCGCCGTCAAGCCCAGCAGCGATGACTCGGAGGACGACGTCCTTGCTGGTAAAGATTCCGGCAATCTTCTCACTAGAACCGAGTCCGGGGGACGAGGGATTCGTGCTTTCCATCACGCAAACCGCCGTCACTCGCCTCTCTTTCATGAGGCGCGCAGCTTCTCTTACTGTGGTCTTGGGACCGACAGTAGCCGGATGCGAGCGCACATCCATGACAGTGGTGAGATCTGGGAGCGCAGTTTTCTCCCGAAGCTTCTCAGCCCATGCAAGCATCGCGGCGGCCTGGGGATTCGTTCCCGCGGAACCAAGTTCGGACTGCACGCCAGACATTGCAGCGAATAATTGTTCCGAGGCGGCGGAGCTGCGCTCGACCTTCCCTAGCGCCTCGTGAAAGACTTTAGTGATGTCCAAGAGACCAACCACATTGCCCTCCTCATTGCACACAGGCTGAATGGGTGCTCATGTTCAAAATGGAGATAATCGGAAATAAAATGAGGCGTCGTACCAAGTGTCTGAAATGCTTGGAAACCATGAGCTGGAGGGCTTCCGTCGCGCTGGTCGTGTCGCGAGTGACCATAGGGTTTCTTGTCATTATGTGGTGCACTGGAGTCGTATGAGGGTCGAGGCCTTCGGCAGTGACCTGGTGGTATCATTTTATACCGCGATAATGACCCGAGGATCGACTAAACCGTACCCGATACGCCATGTCTTTCGCGGTGAATATACCGCTCAGACCCTCCTCGTCATCCACAACAAGAACGCAATCGGTTCTCTTGGCTGCACAAAGCTGACTAGCCTCGGCGACCGTGATATTCTCCGGGACAGTCAGCGCGGGGCTGGGTCGCAGCGCAGCGACCGTCCCCTTTGCCGCCGCTCTACTGCCACGCTTGTTGCCGCGCATGCTGTTGGTCGTAGAAATGGTGCGCTTGCGGGAAAGCTCCGATTCGATCTTTTTACGAATGGCCTTTGACGCAAAGTTAGTTCGTCTACGAAGGCTGGCACAGACAGTGCGGGGGGATATTGATGAAGAGGCTGCATACCTCATCTCTCTTGGACTGCTTCTTCCGCGTCTCCGATACGGACGTCGGAAAAGCCTGACCAGATAAGGTTGACATTGAGGGAGCGCGGGGCGAGTCGCGCTGATCCGGGGTAAAGGGAACTGGAGAGAAACTGCGAGGAGCTGAATGCGACGCAGGCACCGGGATTCGCGACATGAACCAGCGCAAAGGAAATTCGCTCGGATGTTGTCTTTTGTTGTCTACACGTTTATGATCCGACCCTCATATAATACATCTCTCCCCATCCAGTTCACTCATGCCTTGCGCTTCCCCGATGTTTTTCTTGTGGTATACAAGTAATATCCTCCGCCTATCACCACGATTGCCAAGATGTTCGCTGCGTGAATTAAATTTTAATTTTAATCAAGAACAGGGCGCCTTCTCCCCAAACTTACCTGCAACAAAGCCGTACACCCCTTGTAGCAGTCCCAACACCAAGGCTACCAAGCTGCCTGCCAAGTGGATGCAACTATTGAGGATGTCTTTCCCGAGCACCACGACCGCTTGGAAGACGGCGAGGACCGAGTTGATGAGTGAGAAGAATACACCGGTGAGGGCGTTGAGAAAGTCTGAGAAAGCAGATGTGATGGTTGGGGCCATAATGAGTTGAATTCGTGCAGCAGCTGCGCGCATTTAAATAAGACAGAAAAAAATCGGACTCCACATTCGGACGTCATACAGGCATCATGTGGCCAGAATAGCATTGAAGCGCGTAAATCAACGACAGGGCAATCTAAACAGCGCTTGAGCGAAACCACATCAGCAGAGAAAGTTCGTCATCTTCGCGCAGCCCCAGCCCCAGCGGCGGGAGCAGCGTTCGCCGTCAAGGTGGTCCCGACCCAGCGCCCTATCAGCATCTGAATCTGGTCCCACACCTTGATGGCCATCGGGGGGTTGCTCGGCTTGCGCACAAAGGTGTCAATACGGGTGGTCGTGGTGCCAATAGCTTCGCGAGTAAAGGCCGACTGGTAGTAGCGCTGGCGCAGGAAGTGGGCGAAAATGATCGGCGAGAGAAGAGAGTTCTGGAAGGTGACGGCCCCGAGAAAGACGCGGACGAAGATAACGAGCTCGGTATACGCGACAACTTTCATCGCGGTGTCATAGTTGGCTGATGCCACGTCAGCTTGACGGATGTGGAAGGAAAGATAAGCGCAGACCTTTTACCCATGCCTGCAGCCTCTTGGCGATGGGGTGGGGCGTCGGGGGACCACCAGCAGAGGCGGGAGGACCAGGTGCAAGGAATTGAGGCATCAAAGTTGTGCGGGTGAATGTGAGGGCATGGAACAGAGAAAAGATGGCGTATGGCAGTAAGGTCACTGGCGGATGAACATAAGTACAGCAAGCATTCGCGTGCAAGACGGTATTTACTGGCGATGGGCTTCGAGGACCACCAGAAAAAGGCAAGGAGGAAGTATTGGACATTCTGCAAGGGCCGTGAGCTCAGGCAAGAGCATCGGATAGAGGGAAAACCAACCTCGTCAAGCATTGCCCTCCTCACGAACGCGGCATTGGGTTGCGGAGTCTACATTAGGTCATCGATCAGCAACGACCTCGCGGTGCTTGCTAGCGACAAAACGCACCCCCAACGATTTTCTGCGAGACACGAGAGAGGTTGTGAGACGGTAGACGGGTTGGGCGGGTATGTCTTACTGGCAAACAATCGCGTAGCTAACAAGTGCCCCGGTGAAACTCGCTGCACAAGGTTAAGACACCACGATGCTAGGCGTATAGGACGGGGAAACAGACCTTTATACCACCACAAGGAGACACTTTTGAACGTCACACACGCAAGGAAATATCGGAGCGAGGAAAGCAGCAAGAGGAAATGGCCCGAAGCCCAGAGATAATGCTAACGAAGACGTTGTTGAAGACTAGAGAAACGGCGCAAAGAACAGGAAGAAATACCTGAGTAGTAGCCATTTGCGATTACAGTTCGATGAGAAGAGACTTGCGGGTGTTCTTTTCAAAGGCCTTTACACGTTCTGCGTACTCCACGTCGGATGAAGTCACCAGAAAGTGCTCTTGTTTGGCTCACATCACATTTTGATGAGGGATCACTCCTACGGCCGCGCACTGCCCGATCGATACACGACGCGTCTGCGCGAACCTCAAACATTCTACCAATTTTCGCGTCCATGACCAGCTCAACTCTAGTTTCTACTCACGGTCGGTCTGCTAGATTATTCTTCCCAATTTTCTGACCTTGCAGCCAGCTACAACTCTCCTGGTTCTCTCCATAACCTCCGTTGCCCTGGGATACTTTGTCGGTACAAGTATCCCTCGGGCTGCAGACCCTCCTGCTGCAGACGAATCACTGGAGGAAGATGACGACGAGCCAGACGATGGTGATATGGGCTCAATAAAAGCAGGGCTCCTCGAACCTTGCAAACTGGTGCACTATTAGACTGCTTTCTCGACACGACTGAACCTTCTAACGGGGTTGGAAAAAAGGTTCTCATCGTCCGCACCGATCTCAAAATGACCCCAGGGAAGATCTCCTCACAGTAAGCGGACGCGTGCTTATCCCGAGGTGCACCTAATTCCTCTCAGATGCGGGTGCGTACGGTCGCGGTCTTGTTGCTGAAGTGTTTTTTGATACGGACACACAAGACACGCGACCCTTGCTTGCTATAAAGTATTAGCCAAGCGGAATCCTCAGGCGCGGTTCCTCGCTCTCTAAATTGCATCGGTACTAATTTGGTTTCCCACACAGCTGCTCAAACATTGGGAGCGCACTGGGTACTAAGCCTTTGTCCCGCTTGTGCGCATGCGATCTCGTGCTTATTCTTTCTCAGCCAGGCGAAAATCGCGTTGAAGGCCAACTCAGAAAAGCAACTGGTGGAGCTTGAAATCGCAGCGAAACGCCTCCACCTCTGTGCCCGATCTGTAAAAGATCGGTATGTACCTGACCTCGTGTACGGTCCGCGTCGTTCACGTCGTTCTCAGCGGATTGAGTCAGGTGGAATCAGGCGCTCTGACAGTGCTCGCTATTGGACCTGGACCTGTAGAACTTGTTAATCGGGTCACTGGTAAATTGCGACTGTTGTAATACGAGTCTGTCTGGAACGGAATTTCACGAGTCTGATACAAATGTGGATAGAGTGTTCGTACTACAGATGGTGTAGGATGATACAAATAGGGCGTGTGCGACTATAATACAGAGTGGTATACGATTGGCTCGAAAGGAATTTACAGGATATTGTTAACACCGTGCTCGCCGCCGATACCTGCCGTCCAATGAGTGCCATTTAGCGAAAACAGCGAGAAAGCGTACTTGGGATGACATTGACCAACCCGCCGCCGAACGGAGTGCCCTCGAGTACGTTGTCGGAACTGCCCGCCGAGTTGATCCTCGAAGAATCGCTGGCATCCGCGTCGCCAGAGCTGCTCGAATCGCCGCCGTTCCCCGCGTTGCCTACAGATGGCGTGTCAGTATGGAATTTGGCAAGAGCGAGACGCACATACCGGACAAAACAGACACCAGCGAAGGGGCTTCATAGACTGAGCCGCCGGGGGCGTTCCCGCCTTGGCTGAAAACCGAGTATATGTCAGAATACGAAGTACCAGGAGCAAAGCGGCATCTCTGACCCAGTGGACGCGCTGACGGCCGCGGGCTTGTCCCAGGGAATGGGTGTCGCGCGGGCGCATGCAGAAAGAACAGCGAGGATGAAGAAGGGGAGAATTGAGTGCATGGCTATAGAAGAATAGGGCGTGGGCTGTTCTTGTTGTAGGTGGTTGTTGTGGGAGGAAGCAAGAGGCGCGATGTTGTGTTGTGTCTTATTTATTCTGTAGTCGCGGTCACGGATGGGGTTGATTGGCGATCACGGCCATCAATCCCGCCTCCTCTACGCTCCATCGCTTGCGGAGCGTCACCAGTGATGAATTTCTGGTCCCAGCACTCCCATAAAAGCGTTTGGTGCGCATTTTGCTGAATTCTCACTACCGCAATGGCCGCTCTTTCCATAGCCCGCGCATACCAAACCTCTTTCGACACCAGACCCCACACAACTCTTGCGTAAGTAGAAGCACTAGGCTGCTCTCGCTGGTCTCACATTCGCTACCAGCATAACTGGCGGCTGTTTTAACGCCCTCGGAGACATTGTCGCCCAAGTTTCCCACAACACTGCAAGTTGGCTCTCGTTTCTTCGAGGAATCAACCTCATATCATTCTCAGCTACGAAAACCGCACGAGGAGCGCGCACCCTATGGTATGTAGGCCTTTTGAAACCTTATCTATCAATAAAATAACAGAGTGCATCAAGACCCCACCCGCACCCTACGTTTCTTCGTTTTCGGTGCCACGATCAGTACGTTTTCCGACGTCCTCTCTAGCCCAACCTGACAATTCGTAGGCCCTTTCCTTGGCCGGTGGAATGCCTTCCTCGAACGCCAGTTCCCTCTTCGCGCACTCAATGGCACCGGTAAGGTCAGCCTGAAAGCACTCTCCAAACGAGTCGCCTGCGACCAAATTATCATGCAAGTTGTTCACCCTTCGCCTTTTTTCCATAATAGCTAACAGCTTTACAGGGCTCCCATCGGTGTACGCAGCGGTTCATCACTGAGCTAAATGTCGCATTGATCTGACTGGTACCTCAGCTTGTCGCCTTCATTGGGTCTATGGGAATTCTAGAGGGTCGCACCCGAAAACAAATCGCCAAGGCATGCAAAGTCTCCTGATCCATTGCGGACGCTCAGACACTGATCTCGGCATTATTATTAGAAATACAGCGACCTGTTCATGCCGACGCTGGCGACCAACTGGTCGGTGTGGCCCCTGGTGCAAGTCGTCAACTTTAGATATATGCCGCTTTCATACCGCGTACCATTCCAGTCGACATGCGGCGTCTTCTGGACACTGTATCTGTCGACGGTCAACTCCAGGTAGGTTTCTCCAACGTGCACGGATCATTCTTCCTGATTCATCATATCTGTAGGGAGGAGCGTAAACAAGACAGAGATGCGGCGATGCGGCGTACTCTTGGATAAAGATACCAACCCAACCCACGTTTCTTGTTTTGTACATACACACTGTATCTCTAGCACCCGAACAAAATAGATTTGTACATCTAAGAAGCACCGTACTTGTGTACAAAATAAGCAGGGGGTAAGGTCGCGAGAACGTCAACCAAGGGACGTTCAACGACAATCAACTCTGCTGGCGCCAAGAAATCGACGAACAGGATGGGACGATAATGCGTGATCATCTTGAAGTTGGCCTGCTCGTCCG
>CVRE01173300.1:0-12684 GCA_001179765.1 Crepidotus sp. BD-2015
TGATAAAGCGTCTGTCAAGAGAGACTAAGCCATTGCCCAAATTCGTTCCACACACTCAAAAAGGTCTGAGAGGAGGGCCTACACTTGGCCTACACGGCCCTCTGATCGTTGGCGGGTACCCCATGCCAGTGCAACGTCGATGATACGAGCCTTGGACCCGTCGGCCCGGGTGACTCGGCGCATTCAGCTTCAGAAACATCCTCCCTGGCGATGTTTCTTGGGCCTTTCGTCCCGAAGGCAGACGTTCGTATGCGTAAGGAAGCCGAGGCCCCGGCCCGAAGCTGGGGCCGAGGTGATGACCGAGCGCCAAAATCGACAAACGAGCGTCGCGCGTCGTGATCATGGTCGAGACTTGCCTGAAGGCGTAATACATGAGCGAAGAAGATTTCGCCGTTAGGTGAGTTGTTGGAGCGGAATGAGCCTCAGAGCAATGGGTTCAGAATCAGAATTCGCAACGGCGGCATGTGCGGCATGACGGCATCATGCGGCTCGGTCAGCACGGGCCGATAAGATTGTGGCTGTCCTCGTTCCGACGGANNNCGGAGCGCAATATCAGGCGCGTGCACACCATTCTCGCTCATTCTGAGCACTTTCCCACTTGCTGAAGCGCCTTACTAAAGCTCCGTCTTTTAATGACTCTTTTCTTTCGCACCCTCACAAACACCGTCCGTCTCCGTCTTGCAGTTGCACCTTTCAACCTCGCCTCCAGGAAAGCAATGTCTTCGATTCCGACTGAAAGGAAGGCTATTGGCATCAACCAGGCGAGTCCCGGTCCGCTGCGTGTTGGGCACTCATGTTGATCTGCACCCCAAGACTGGCGATTTCGATGTCATTGAGGTCCGTGGTTTAACACATTTCCCTAACGTTTCTAAAGAATGTCCAGAAAATCACTGTGCCCCTCAAAGTTGGATTTTCTGAATCCCTACATGCGCCAACAGCTCTGACTCTCCTCCGTCCACAAGGTCGGTCCTGGCGACGTGGTCGTTAAAGTGAGCATAATAGTTTCAGCCTCCTCCCAATTTGTTTGTTGACAATTCGCAATAATCAGGCCGAATATCTTGGGATAAACTTCATCGACACCGTAAGCACTGTACACTAGACTGTCTGCTGAACCCTAATCTGGTTGTGGTTCTTACAGTACTACCGGTATGAACTGCATTTGGGGCTATCTTCTTCTGACCGGACCGCAGCAAAGGGCTGTACCCTCTGAAGGAGTTCCCTGCTATACTCGGCACCGAAATGTCCGGGACCATCCTTGCTTTGCCCACGGACAAGCTCGTTCTGGAAGATCCGGACTACAAGCAACGGGGCTATACGGTTGGCGCTAAAGTTGTTGTGGTAAATATTTCTCCTGTTCACCGCCTTCAGAGGGTAACGCAGATGTATTTTCGCACTCAGGGCTTGGGCGGAGTCTTAGGGTTGCACTCAGATTATGCGTCTGTTCCCTGGAAGGCCGTCCATCGTTTACCGGAAGGCGTGTCAACACAGATCGGCGCAGCCGCGTTGCTTCAGGGGATAACTGCGCTCACGTTCGTGGAAGAAGCCCATAAGGTTCAGAAGGGGGAAACCATCCTCGTACACACTGTTGCAGGCGGTCTCGGACTTCTATTCGCACAGCTGATCAAGGCCGGTACTATCTGGAGAGGCGCTTTTTTCTGGCTCATTGCTTTCTTCAGGCTCGCGGGGCCACAGTTATTGGGACAACTTCTACCCCAGAGAAAGCAGAATTGGCCAAGGCCAACGGTGCAGACCATGTCATTCTATATAAGGAGGAAGACACGGTCCAGAGAGTTTTGGAGCTCACCAATGGTGTCGGTGTAGACGCCGTCTTTGACGGTGTTGGCAAGGACACGTGAGAGGCTTTCAAGAACTCTTACAAGTTCGCACTGATGTATCCCGGTCAGGTTCGACAACAACTTCAAGTTGCTCAAGCGCAAAGGCACTCTTGTCTCGGTGGGGAACGCTTCCGGTGCTGTCCCTCCTTTCGCCCCCATACGTCTGGTGGAAAAGAACCTCAAACTGCTTCGCCCGACGTGAGTCATGGTTGGCTTTCCTCTGACCCTTTCTGAGTGGTCGAGTGTAGGGTTGGGAACTACGCTGTTACTAATCAGGAGGTATGCATTTATTTTATTTTTCTGCGCCCACTCTTTTCTCGATCAATACTTCGAAACAGATCTACCACTATACCACAGAGCTGCTCGCTTTGGTCGCGGCTGGAACTCTGAAAATCAAAGTACACACCGAATATCCGTTTACGAAGGAAGGCGCCATTCAGGCGCAGAAGGATTTGACTGGTGGGAAGACGACGGGAAAGCTCCTCATCAAGGTGGAGTAGAGCAGAGATACGAAAGAAATAAACTGGTCTACGAAATTGTACTACTATGTAGCAACTCCCTTTGTATTCGCACATTTTGACTTTCTCGACTTCCTCGAGTTACGTAATCAGCAGCAATGCGCGTCCAGGATTGATGCACTTGGAATTTACCGACTGATATCGCCCAGTACATGTCGGTTTTGCCATTTCCTACGTCCCCCACGGCTAATTGATAGTTTCGCATGCTCAGAGCGATGGAGAACAAAGAAAACCCGTCGTCTCCGGGACGCCCTCCAAAGTCTCCAACTCGACGTCCTCTCCCTACTCCTGGGAGCACTAGTAGTGCACCACCACCACCACCACCACCCAGTACCCCACCAATCCCCGTCGAGCCTCTGGCCTCGACCAGTTTCGCGCCCCGGCGACCAACTACGCCAGTCAGACAAAACTCGTCCGCCGTGGCGTCATCGTCCATCTCCACCTCCAACTTTTACACCTCTCAGCCGCCCGCTTTACCATCCCGACCGAAGAATGTGGGATCTAGCCATACTTCGATTTGGTCGCCACCCGATCCTCTTCCGCCCTACTCTGACGCCGTTTACCGAGAACCTGAGCTTGTAGGACAGGACGAAGACGAGATGCCCGGCCTCGTCTCTTCGGATTCTGTTAACTGGGCCAACCCGAATTGGGATGGCAGCGGTGGGGACTGGAGTACTGGTGCGATGAGCGCGTGGAGTGAAGATCTCGCAAAAATCGATGGAAGAGATCGACGGGAAGAAGAGAATTGGTGGGATCCCGACCGCAATAAAGAAAACCGACCAGGCCCGGGAATGTTACCGCCAGTACTAGCGGATGCTCTTCACAATCCGGAACACAGTCTGTACTCTGTCTCTTTCACTCCGCCAGACCTACATCTGCAACCTCCTGCTGTGAGCTCCCAACCATCGGAGTCTTCAAGTGGCTCGGCCCCCACCAGCACCCTTCCTCTCCCAGACCCACCTTCAGTCGAAGAAGTTCGCGCATCTGCACCCCATCCGGAAGCGTATTATTGTCCGAAAGACAATGGCTGGGTTGTCATGATCTGGGCATATTCGGACTCGCTCCCAGACCTCGCTCAATCATTCGTGGCATCTCCCCATCCCCCTCTCCCAAGGCCAGTAAGACGAAGCCCTGAGAATTGCCAGGATTCCACCGCCAACGAAACGCACCATTTTCACAAATACGAAAAGGCTGTGGACGGGCACAAACTGACTATTCCTCTCCGTTTTGATCAATGGGATACAGTAGAAACCATCAAGCACAAGCGGCGTGTTGGCACTGTACTTTCGGAGGAACTTGATCTTGGGATAATCGGCGTCGGGGAGGAAGACAAGATGGCCGTCGAAGAGGGCCCGCCGTTGGATTTGTACGTGTGCTGTCAGTGCACATTCTATCTTGTCCGTTCCTCCTTAATCCCTGGGGTCATTCCACGTTCGTTGTGGGACGATCTTTTGAAAGAGAAGAGGGCTAGCCCACAGCCGGGCAAGTCTCCGGAGCGATCTATCGCAATGGCAATAGAAACTCTATTGATGTGAGCAGGCTGGCCACCTCACCTCCAGCAAGACCGTGACTCTTTTCAGGGCAATAGAGAACAAGCTGTGGAAGGGCGAGGCCCGCATGCTTCGCGTCAACCGTCCCGGATTCCAAAAGAAGATGGGGTGGAGTCCAACAATGTGAGACCGTCTCGTCGGTCATGTTTGAAAGCCTTGACTCAATACTGCGGGCTTAGAAAGAAAGTTTTCGAGACTCTGGGTTTTACTGACGATGCATTCGCCGCTGAATCTGGCCTACGGCCCCCGATGACCGATATCAACGTCCCGCAAGGAAAGCAAAATCGAGCAAAGCTCCTGCGAGCGTGGGCTGAAATTGGCTCTTGGATGGCCAATTATGAGCGTACTCACGGTGGGCGTCCTTTCCTTTCGCTGGCGTTTAGCACTCAATGTTACACAGCATCGCTGCTTCAGCACGACCATAAAGGGTACAGACTCTGGGTGCAGATCGAAAACGTCAGAGAAAAGTATCAGCTAGCCATTGGCGCCCATCCGGACCAGAGTCAGTTTGCAGAGCTCAGTATTTCTCCCCAGCACTGATTAGTTCCAGTTTCTCGCGGCGAGCTCGGTAGCGCCAACCGGTCTGGCCTCGAATTGCAGCACAAAGAGTGGCGAAATCTAGGAATGAGCCTAATTACGTACTCTCCTAGTGAGTATCATCATCGAATTTGCGTTTCCGAATGTGACGCTCTCCGCAGAACTGCTTACATTTGCCTACTTGGCACAATGTCGATGTGACCCTGGTCAAACGTTGGAGTATTTTTCGAACCTCCGGGCTCTTGCCGCTGCACTGGAAGTCTTGGGCAATGACTGCGTCCTGCTCGTCCAACTCATCGAGTCAGAACAGAAGCGTGGTCGTTTTGCGCGCGATGAGATTGACTCGGCGGCCACGACCCTCGGCTTCGGCGCAGAGGGGCCTCTCAAAGTTGAATATGGGACCGATGTCCCCGACGAGTTTGTTGAAAACGCCTGGAAGGAGTGCGTGAAGAGGTCTTGGCACGATTACGATTGCGGTAGTAGTATCCAGAGGAAAGCAACTCTCGCTCTGAAGACTATCGCGGACGCACGAGGGAGCCATACGCTGCAGAGAGTCTGGGAGCACGGGCAAAGAGGACTCATGAGCCCTGAGAGGGCCTTCAACACTCTTGAAGTTCCCAAAGACGTTGATGAAGAAATGCTCATCACAATTTTCCCTATGCGGGCAAGTTACTTGTTATTCCCACGATGCCACTTACTGATTCCTCCTCTATTTCTATCTCTAAGATTGAGGAGAGTAAGACACCACAACAAGAAGAGAAGATCAGAGAAGCGATGTTGGTCATCGCGGAATTCCGTGACAGCGAGCGATTGCGCAAATTCATGGAAATTGGCCTCGACCGTATGCACTCCCTTATTATCGGTGTTCTGTCTCATACGCCTGCAGCTGGAGTCATCGTTCCACCGACCAGACTTGACCTTCCACGTGGTCTCAACCAGCTCGGCAATACGTGTTACCTTAATTCACTGCTCCAGGTACGGTTTTCCTACTCTCGACCAACGTCATAATAAACCTTTCGTTAGTATTTCTACACTATCAAAGAACTCCGTGCAGCTGTAACGCCCATGGATGACATGACTATTAAACCAGCCGAGGACGACAAATTGACGGACGACGACCTGAAGCGACATCGTGTCGGTGGAAGGCTCGTTACCCGCAGAGAGATAATGCGGTCCAAAAAATGTGTCACCCGCATCCTGTTCTCATCGACATCAGTGCTGACTTTACGATAGTCATCACTCTGCTTGCCTCTCTTTTCTGGGACCTCGAGTATTGCGAGGCCGCTGCAGTAACTCCCAACCTGGAGCTGGCCAAACTCGCTTTGGTCACGTCGAAAGATGAGGAAGAAGATGAGGACAAAGGCGGCACCGACTCGTCCAACGATACCGATGCGACCTTAGTTGAAGACGGGCCAGCACGAAATCTGGCATCTCCAATTCAAAATCCTGCCATGGATGTCGACAATTCTCGTGCAGAGAACACTTCAATGCGGTCGGCTTCGCCCCTAGGAAGCGGAGAAGCAAGTTCATCGAAAATCCCCGCTGCATCGGATGATGTGAAAAAAGCCCCTGCATTACCTCCTAGGAAGTCCGCAGACGTTTCTGATTCCACGATGATGTTTGGTAACTTCCGGATCGGATCCTCTACAAATATCCCGGCTGACCCTAGTGCAGGGAAGCAGCATGATGTCGCTGAATGCATGGATAACTGCATGTTTCAGATCGAAACTGCTCTGCTTAAATTTGATGCCATGAGTGGGTCCCAGGAGGATAACAAGACCAGTGTCGTCAAGAGGTAACTTCTGTGCTTGTTGCTATAAATAGTGCTGATTGAATATTTTGGAAGGTTGTTTTACGGGAAAATCCGGCAACGGATTGCCTCGGAGGAACCGCAGTCGAGATCCTCCATCCATGAGAAGGAGGACCTTTTCTCCCATCTCCCGGTCAACGTCGCAGACGATGGAGTGGACATTTATGACGGTCTAAGCGGGTACTTTGACGATGTTGTTGAATTCGAAGGGAAAAAGGCCAGAATGGAAGTCACTCTCGTGGAGACACCACCATTGCTGCAGATCCAACTGCAGGCAAGTCAATGTGTTTGTTCAATTGTGCGGCTCTAAACAACGTGATCAGAGAGTTCAATTCAATCGCGATACGCTGCAACCCTACAAGTCACAGGCGTATGTCAAATTTGGGGAAACCATCTATATGGATCGTTTCCTTGATAGTGCCGACCCCCAAAAGAAAGCACAAGGGAAAGTCATTCAATCGGACCTCTCGAAGTGCAGAGAACGGATTCGGACGTTGCTGTCGAGCAAAGTAAGTGATGCAGAGTCAACAATATGTTATATAGCATCTCAACACATAACATGTAGCGCGGACCCTGTGCTACGATGTTCAATCATACGCACCGTTTTTTGTCAACCTCTCCGCTGGAGTTGACGCCAGGCGTCGACGCCGACCTTCTTTCACAGCTGCGTGCAGAGCAGGATCATATCGGACAAGAGATTGACCTGCTCCGAGTCCGGATCGGCGAGCTCAAAGTTGCGCTGGAGGACCTATGGCGCGACTGCACTGCCGCGCCGTACGAGTTGACCTCGGTCTTCATCCACCGAGGGTCATCACCGTCCTGGGGTCACTACTTCTTCTACTCGCGACATCTCCCTGACGAACCCGACTCGTGGTTCAAATACAACGACTCGGACGTCACAGTTATCAGTAAGAACGAGGTTCTGGCGGACACGACAGGCTCCACCGCCAATCCGTACTTGCTTGTTTTTGCCAGGAAAGGGTCACAGGTAGTGGAAACCGTAAACCGCTTTACCATAGCCCCATCTTGAATACGACCATTTGTATCTACCACCATCACTGCACAATTATTTGAAGGTTCATGGTAGTACATGAGGTCGCTAACCCAAGGGCCGGACGGTCTCCAAGTTGACTCCGTCGTATAGTCTGTTCGCGTGTGCTGCTAGGATCTGACAGCAATGCGGTGAAGCTGCAACATCATAACTCGCAGTTTGCGAAGGCAGGTGCTTGGGCCCGTGCAGTACGACAGCTCCGGATATCGAGTGCTTCAGGAACATATCTGATCACGGTGCCGTCAGCAGCTCGGCTGACGAAGACACACATATCTGCACACCCGAAAGATAAAATCATGCGCTCTTGTCCGTAGATTGCGATGCGGGAGCTGCCTGGTCAGACCGAACTGAGTCGTCGTTTTTCTCCAAGGACGCCAAAAGCGTATCAAGGTTGCCCAGAAGGGCATCGAGTTTGCTTTCGACTCCTTTAGCTACACAATCTGCACTTTCCAGCCTCGCAAGGAGTTCTGCAACACTTGCTTCTCCTGCGTCGTCGAGAGTGTCCTTCGAGAGCAGTTCGCTCAGTTCAGCAATGTCAGCCTCGATGGAGGCCGTTATCTGAGTAGAATTAGGCTCTGAGTGCGCGTCTGAACCATCGACTTGGTCAGAGGACATGAGTGAAGCAAAGTGAAGCGGAGACGAGAATCTCATCCAACATCGCCAAATAACTTAAGTTATGTAGTCAGTGATGATGAGCAGCCTTGATGAGCTCTTCTCTTCAACCCAGTCTAGCACTCCTTCGTAAATCCTTACCTCCCTCCCCTACGCAAGATAAACTCGATGAGCTTGTGAAGAAAACACTGGAGAAGACCAAGGCAAAGTCCTCGCCAGAGAACCGGAAGAATCAATGGGAATACCTGTTGAAGAACGAGGTCTTTGACCTTGCTGTGCGTATTCAATGCACCACCTGCCCTATCAACCAACTACATGTATTCCCTAGTGTACAGAAGGGAGTGCTCTCAAGGACGAACACACCACGTATTATGGTCGCCTCCGAGATCTTCTTGACCTGGTGTTAACGTTCACTGAACACGGTTCGTGCGGCGTGTGCTATTGCACCCAAATCTGACTGTACATTGAAGAGGCCTGCGAGCAAACCCTCCCATTCATCGTTCTGCAGGACCTCCTCGAGACGCAGACGATTGCTTCGTGCTCGCACATATTTTCATGGATCGAGTCCCGCGCTGAACGGTTGACGGATGGGTTGGTGCCGCAGAAAGGCAAGGCTCTTGTCCTCCTGCGCACACTCAACGACCTCCTTCGGCGTCTCTCCAAAGTCGGGTCCACCACAATATTCTGTGGGCGGATACTGAATTTCTTGAGCGGCGTATTCCCGCTTGGTGAGCGGAGTGGCGTCAATCTTCGCGGGGAATACGGTCCAACATGGGAAGGGGTCAAGGCGCCTGTAGCAGCTGTTGCCGAGCCTGAGGAGCAAGATGTGGTTATGCCGGACGCGAAGGAGGAGGAAACGGAGATGCTGGTGGACGAGGGGCCCAAGAAGTCTTCTGCTCCTCCTCCCGAGGACAAGAAAGCTGGTGCGTTACCAGTAACTGTAAGCGTATGTGCATCATTCAAATATCCGTTCACTAGACTTTTACAACACATTTTGGGGGCTCCAATTGCCCTTCTCAAAACCTCCGCTCTTCGCGCTTCCCAATACGTTTAATGAATTCAAGGAATCTGTAAACAACGTCATGCCCGTCATCAAAGAGGCAACAGCGAAAGAACGCGCGATGATGGGGAGCCGGGCGGGCGGTTCGGTGTCGTTGAAGAGAAAACGCGAAACGGACGCAGAGGAAACTACCTCCGTGACGGAGTACTTTTTCGCCAAGTTCTTGACCAGCCCTGAACTCCTCGATCTCGAAGTACCTCTCGAGCCTTGAATAAAAGCTAGCCCTATCTAATCAGTCTACCTAGATTGCGGACACGCACTTCCGGCGCCAATTCTTGTTCCAATTAGCCATCCTCCTCACACATCTCCAAACCTTCACAAAATCTGCGAAGACCGTTTGGGCCAGTGCCCGGAATCGTTCTCTACAAATGGAATTCACTCTTGAGCCTGCGCAAGGCGAATGGGTTCAGGAAACACTCTCAAAAGTGATGGACGAGTTGAAGCAGACTGCGCCGAATGGACGGCCGTTTGCCGAAACCGTTAGTGCGATTCTCGAACGAGAGAAGAACTGGGTCAAGTGGAAGAATCAACTTTGTGAAGCGTTCGACAAGGAACGTTGGTCTGCTGATCTCGACGGTCGCAAAGTCGGTCTAGAGGAAGCCACCCGGGGTATCCGCCAGAGCATGCGGGAACCGGCTGCTGAGTGGCCCTGGACGCTAGGCACTGAACCTTTGACCGAGATATGGGAAATGGGGTACAGAGATCTGTATGATCTACAGAATCCGTTTCAGTGAGTCATTCGCTTTATAAGATCGCTGGACCGCCCCTCACGACAACGCTTAGAGCCGGGGAGGTCAAAGACTTTCTCAAAAAAAGCAAACAAGAAGATGCCAGGATTGCCATGCGACAAAAGTATCTCGATAAGGTCTCTGCCGCCGCCCGGCCAAAACCGGCCCCTGCCCAGGCCAAGGTCGAGGTGAAGGTCGAGGCGGACGCCTCCATGGAGTCCGCGCCCCCGGGCCTGGAAGACACCACGACGCCATTATCGACCCTTCGTCCGGCGGCGCCTACCCCAGCTGGATCCCCCATACACCCATCTCTTCCGGCGAAACCTGGCTCGCCTACTGTAGAGCGACCCGACGCAGCAACACCAACGGCTCTGATAGTCGCCGCTGCACCACCTGTTGCAACACCGGCACCACCTGCGCCATCGACAGATGACCAGATCATCAAACTGGAAGATGTATGTACACGCAAGCATATGCTTTTTTTTTCAGCTGAGTGACCCGATTTCAGAACAAACACCGGTGGGCCTGGCTGGCGCTCCGGACGGCCCGAGACCACCACCTGCAACATTTCGGCAAAATAGGCACCGGGGACATTGAGGTGCTTGCGAAAGATATCGAGAACGAGAAACGTGGGCCACCGAAGGTGGCCAGCGATGAGGTAGTCTCCACCGAGGACGTCGGCTCTGCGAGTCCAATGGCAACTTCGGCAAAGATGCTGGTTGTAACCCCATCGAGCTCGGAAGCAGGGAAGGCCGAGGTGAAAAGTGAAGATCGGGATGGGATGAATATCGATTAGTGTGCAGTAGCCAAACATATAAAAGGAGGAGGACACAAAATAGGATCAGCAAAGCTTACCCCTATCCGCGTGAATACTTTGTTGCACTTGCTCCTTAACCTTCGCCACCATCCATGTCTCAGTTGCCGCCCCTTCAAGTGCTGCTCTCTCTCTCTCTCTACTCATTCTGCGTCCATCTAACCTTGTCCTACAGAAAGTCCTCGTCACCGGTGGCGCGGGATACATCGGTCTGCCATCTTCTTTCGGCTTACCTTCAGAAACTGATCTCTGGCCTGGCAGGCTCGCATGTAATATACACCTTGCAAAAAACCAGGCGCTACAAGGTCATCTCTCTCGATAATGGCCACAACTCCCACCCCAAGGCGCTCTCCCGGGTCTCGGCACTGTCCCGAAGCGAACTAACCGCTGATGCTTCTGAACGCGACATCGAAACGACAGAGATCGAGAGCCACCAATGCGACCTTACACGGCGCGACGAGATCCGGAGTGTGTTTGAAAAGTACGGCAAGGGCGGGATCTGGGGCGTTGTGCACATTGCTGTAAGTCTGCCGTATAACTCAACATCAGTCTTCTCACCTTTTGCAGGCATACAAGGCCGTCGGGGAGTCAGTGGAGATCCCCCTCACATACTATGAGAACAACGTTACCGCCACTCTGTTCCTTCTGCAAACGATGGCAGAGTTCGAGTGCACGCGGATAGTGTACTCGTCTTCGGCCACCGTTTATGGGATTCCGCCAACCATCCCCATCCCCGAAACGACCCGCCTCAAAGCCGATAGCCCGTACGGGAAGACCAAGGTCATGTCTGAGACCATGCTCGATGACCTATGCCATGGTGCGTCAGTCTTCGTTCATTGAAAATATTTCTTATCATTTTGCAGCCGATTCTAAGTGGTCGGCGGTCTCTTTGAGATACTTCAAGTAAATGACAACTCTTACTTGCCGTCCAAACTGCTGAAGTTGCGCGTAGCCCCGCCGGTGCCCATCCTTCAGGCCAGATCGGCGAAGATCCGAAAGGACGGCCAGGCAATCTTTTGCCCCTTCTCGCCCACATGGCCGTAGGGCGCGTCGACGCGTCGACTCTGACGGTCTTCGGGAACGACTACCCGACTCCGTACGTTCCTTAAACTGCCAAGTAATATATCTCACCATGCCATTCCAGCGATGGGACATGTGTCCGGGATTATCTCCATGTTCTCGATCTAGCTGCAGGGCATCTGCTTGCGCTGGAGGCTTTGTCTCCTGAGAGTAATATTTTCGCCAGCACGCCCGACGCACGGTACAAGGCGTACAACCTCGGCCAGGGTAAAGGTGTCAGCGTCCTTGAAATCATCGAAGCCATGCGCAAGGCGACGGGCTTCGACTTCAAGTACGAGATCATCGGCCGCCGGTACGCACCCGCCTTCGTTTCTGTGCTTCGTGCACTGCTGACATAGACTCACAGTCGCGGCGATGTCCCCGACCTGACTGCGGACCCCGCACTGGCCGAGAAAGAGCTGGGCTTCAAGGCCAACGAGGACCTCGCCATCATGTGCCGCGATCTGTGGAACTTCCAGTCCAAGAACCCCGACGGCTACGGCAAACTGTAAAGACATTAAAGGTTTGATCTGACCATGGGTTAGATCCGGACACTGGCTGTCGTTATCCTGGAGTGCTATCGGTGTCATGCTCTGAACTGTTCTAAATCTGCTAAATCTTATTCAATATTACTATTGGGATGGATCCAACGCGCGAGTGGGCTTTCATATCCACCGGGTTCGTCTCCGCTGTCCCAGGTAAAGCCGGTTCACGAGACAGACATCCTTGGCCTCTTTATGAATCACTGGTAAACCCGGTCCGAATCGGCTAGCAAGTCAACGAACCCAAACGAAACGTCAACTTTCTTGAAGTAGTACAGTCAAAACTCAAGACCACTCATCCTCTTCTTCAGCTTCGTCCGACTCTCCAGTGTGTCCATCGTCAAATTCGCCCTCATCGCCACTGGAGCCCTCATTATCCTCGTCTTGACCTCCGTACCCTAACGCTCTCCAGCGGATCTTTAAGTCAAAGGTTCGTGATTCGAAAACGGGCCTCTTCGCGGCTATCGTTCGGAGAATTTCGTCCTTGGTTGCTTTGTGCCCGTGAGACAAATTGATATCCTCTGTGTGCACATTGAAATTCATCAATCATCGATATGTGCTCCGAATG
>CVRE01173309.1:5707-15890 GCA_001179765.1 Crepidotus sp. BD-2015
TCATGTGATGAAATCAGGTGACCCCTACCCCCCTTCCCATGGACCACATCCACCGTCTGACACGCAGCACGGCGGGCATCCACGCTGCGGCGTCCTTGTCGCTGCCCCCGTCGCCCTTTACGCGCGCTGTCCTCGACACCCCCCTCGGCGACCTCATCCGCGACATCGAGCCCGCAGAGCTCGGCCTCTTTACCCCTCAGCTTGCCCGCGTCGAGTTCCAGGGACCAGCCCCGCGCCGCAAGCAGGAACCAGAGGTCTATGCCCAGGCAGCATTCACCTACATTGACCGCTACAATGCTATCCGCCCGATGCCTCGCGCCTATGCTCAGGTCGTCGCTATCCTCGATCAGCTCGCCGCAGCACGCGACAGCATCCGCGCCTTGACCGCCACCCTCGAACAGGCGCGTCGCTGCGCGTCGTCACCCTTGTATTGCTCATTCTGCCCCAGATCCAGCCCTCGGAGCTCAAGCCACTTGCAGACCAGGAAGAACAGCGCGTCCGCGACCTCCAGTCTCGCCTTGTCCAACTCAAGCAACGCGTGCGCTGCCCCGTCTTCGTCTCTCGACTCCCACTCACTCGTTACCCAGAAAGCTGCCCCTCCGCAACCCCGTAAACACCTGCTGCGCGCCAAGCCACCTCCGCCCGAGCCCCCGTCCACCCCTCCGTCCAGGCTCGATGAGACGTTCCATACACCTGCAGCAGCCGCCCGTACTCTCCGCTTCACGGACAACCTCCTCATGGACGAGCTGGTGCACCTCGCAGACGTCTCTGTCACGTCTCCGATTGCCCCGTCGCGCATGCAAGAGCGCCCCAGTCTGATCGAAGAAAAAGAAGCGGAGGAAACCGTGGACGACCGCGAACGAGAAGACGACGACAAGACCATCATGCTCCCCCCCAACCCCACGGCGACCTCTCCACCCGTGTCGCCCGCTCAACCTCTTCCGACCGACACCCCGAAACAAGGGAAACTGCGGGTCAACACTGAAGTCGAGCGCATCGTGGTATGTACTCTCTCCCTCTCTTGATGTTGTATCTATCTCCATCGTGTCTATTCACAGGCCAAAATATGGTCATCCGCTGGCGACCTCATCATGCCTGGCCATCCCTTCGACACAGCAGGTACCGGATCCGGCAGCAAGCCACCACGCGCAAAGGAGACGATGTAAGAGACCTTTCCTGTCCTATGATCACCACTCGAACATCCTTGTAGAGCCCATCTCCGGACCGTCGCCGCCCTGACGCCAACGCCCGCTTCGCCCTCTACGACCATATCTTCTCTTACATGTCCCGCGCCTACCGCGCCCACACCGCAACAGATACTCACCGCGCACTTGCTCCTCGCGCTCCTTGCAACCGGACCGCAGTTCTCTATGCCGCTCAACAAGGTCAAGGAAGCGTTGGCCGCCAAAGCAAGCGCCAGTGGCGGGGCCGGAGTCGTTCTAGGCGGCCAGAGCACCACCCGCGCGCTCTTCGCGTGCGTCGCAAAACGACTTGTCAAGATCGAGCGCGGCGGCGGGGAACAGATAGTCAAGTTTGATGTTTAGATTGCCCTCATGCGCGATATATATCCGACCCCGGAAAGGACCAGTCCTACGCTATTTCTTACTGATTCCTACGCATATGTTGAGCCACCCATCTGCACCCGCAAGGCAGGCGCCCAACCATGCCATCTCCGACTCGGGAGGTGTCAAAACACCTTGGATGAGGGGGTATGCCAGTTCGGGCACGGACGGTGGTTGTGGGTGAGGATTGCTCCGTGATGGAGGTGGGGCAGGCGGTCGAGGAGGGAAGAGGAGAGGGACGTGGGTAGACAGATAATGTGAAAGGGTATGAGGTGTCCCTGGAACGATGCATCAATTACAGTCACATCGATCGAGAAAAAAAGACCCACCGTCGTCTAGAATGGGGGGAACGAGGTCTTGGATTACGGGCCCATCTGGCAGGTATACTCGTACAGGCACGCTGCGTACATTGTACGCGCCGTCGCGCTCAGTGGGGCCCGCATCGGCGGATGGAGGTCGGCCGTGCATCGACACGGAGGAAGGTGGGGGCCCAGGGGATTGGGGGCGGTTTGGAGCTGTTGTAGGCGTCACCTTTGAAGCTACGCGCCAATAGTCGTCGAAATTGTCTGCGAAACGCGTGCGTTGGCTGGGCGGCGTGTGAAAAGTGAGAGTAGCTTACGTTCTTTGATGCCCTCCCATAAACCGTCTTGGTCGACTTTTCTCAGCCCGGTTATCCGCTTCGTGTTTCCCCAACGGATAAAGTCGGCCTCTTTGAGCTGTCCCATGAATGCCTGCTTGCATGACTCTGCGCTGGGGGAGAGTAGCAGCTTGTCCGTTGGAGGGGAGGCGAGGTGCAAGATAAGCCGCAAGGGAGTTGCCATCGTCGCGGAGAGAGATGAGCCGGCTCGGATCGTGGCCAGAATGGAATGGTTGTCGTAGATGAGACCAATTGGCCAGTGCCTATACAATAATATGGGTGAGGACCCACCAGTGGTGCATGAAACTGACCACTTGAGCAAGGTGCCGTCGTCGCACTCAAACCACCATTCCTCCTCCTTGAGGTTCTTTGCGGCAGCCTCGTCAAAGACAACATCCATTAAGAACCGACGGATCTCCGGCATGAGAAGAGGGAGGTAGCTGACACGGGGAGCCTGCATGAAGTAGCATTCGAGGCCGCGGTCAGAGTTGGCAGGGAGTTCCTGTGGGTCGACGCGAATTTCCAAGGGAACGGTGCCCTCCCAGCTGAGACGGCGAAAGAGAGTGGTGTGGTAGTCTACCCTGTCCTTTGGGGCAGCTGCAGCGGGATGATGTCTTGTTGTCCCGTAGTTCGACATGAGGGCAGTGGGCAGTCTGCGTTGTTTATTTGCTTGATACACGATCAGCTGACTGGTTCCGTCGTGTCCTCAACCACCACCATCCCACCTATCCCCCATATCTTGTCTTTCTCCCATGGCTACCCTTCGGCGCACCCACCCTCCCATAAAGTCCAGGTCCGTCTCGGGCTCAAAGCGTCCTCGCTCCCCCGATCAGTCCCTCGAGGTCGCGCCAAAGCGCCAAAAGGCAGTGGCATCGGCTGCTGGCCAGCGCGAGGAGGTCGACAAGGAAAAGGCCCGCCGACACGCAGAGCGCGATGCCCAGCGGAAAGAATTCAGGGACAAGTACCGACGCGCCTTTCCAGGGTGGAGGTTCTATTTCGATGTAGACAATATCAATCCCGACAACGTGTCTGCCGTGAAGCTCGCTCAAATGAAGATACGACAGCTAGGCGGTGTACGTGCTCTTTCAACACGTTTCTCTTTTTCAAGTCATTTCACCGTCTGTCCACCAGTCCATCGAAGACTTTTTCTCAAACAACATCACGCATCTCATCACAGACCAACCCGCCCCATCAGAACCGCCCCCGGTACTCTCTTCCAACAAAGAGAACGACGTTCCTCGACACAGACTGAAGAGCCCCATCAAGCTCAAGGGCCCGTAAGTCTCGCTGTCGTCCTCCCCCCGACGGCTACTCATACACGCGTCCCAGGGCCGCCGATGATCTCCCACTGCCCTCGTACGATCTCGTGTCAAAGGCAAAGAGCTTCGAGAATACAAAGGTGTGGGGCATTGCAAAACTCCAGAGCGTGGTCGATCGCTGCCTCGAGACCGCGCCGTCAGCTGCATCGACCGTTGCACCGTCCGCCACCCTACCGTCTCAGCGCTCCCTTTCCCGCCTGCTGCAGTCCGAGCGGCTCCATGGAACCAGCGAGCGCGACCCGACGCAGAAGCGGCACGATTATAAATACTTCAATCGCGGAAGCTACTTCATGATGGTCGAGGACATTCGCCAAGAGTTGGCGACAATCGCCGTGCAGGAATACACCATCCCAAAGGGCCGCGACGCGGCGAGCGCCAAAGTTCCTTGGCCCGTCCTACATTGTCATCCGCAGGCGAGAGGCCCCTTTCTACCGTTTGATGAAAAGGAAAAGAAGCGTTGGGAAAAGACGCAACGTTTGGAAGTGCAGCAGGCGGGAGAGCGCCAGGAGAGAGAACAGGACAAGGTGCTACGCGTGGAGGCAATGAAACGCAAAGCCGAGGCGCGGCTGCACGCATGTAATCAGGGCGGCGATCTCAGACGGTCGGCCTCGATGAACAACATGCATCGTCGTGTGATGCTCCTGGACGAGCATTTTGTCGATCTGGACGACGGCGAGGTCGCAGACTCGGCCAATGCGTTCGGTCACTTTCCTGGAGGGTATATGGCTGCTTCCGGGAACAGCGTCGGCATCACCTCGACGACAGGCACCACCTCCACTGCGGGTCTTTCATTCAAGACTTCAGCGCTGCCCGCATCCTTGCGTGGACGCCAGGAGGTTCTAACGTCGCTCAAGTTCGCTTCTGCCAAGTCCAAAGGCGGTGACATGGGCCCGCCCGTGGCCCTGCCAGAAAAACGTCAGACTCTTAAGAAGAGCCGCAGCACGAATACGATGAGGCTACCGAAACGGGATGAAGGCAGCAAACCTGGTTACTGCGAATGCTGCCGCGTGAAGTTTGATGATTTTACTAAAGTTCGTGCAATCGTTCGATATTGTTTGGTCGATATATCTCACATCTCGACCCTCACAGCACATCGCTGGTCGAAAGCACCGCAAGTTTGCTGTCGATGAGGGTAATTTCCTGCAGCTTGATTATATCCTCGGCCGGGTCAAGCGCCGCACTGTCGATGAAGTTCGAGACGAAGAGTTGGACTGGGAACTCAAGTGTTCGGAACCGCGCAGTGGTGATGATGAGGAAGAAGAATATTACCACCCCGATTATGAAATGGTTTTCGGAGGTCCATTGGATGACCTGGATTCTTGACACCACAAAAGTACGAGCTTGAGAACTATCATATGCATCCAAATCCCATTGTATTTTATGCACAAACACAATTTCTGTCACTGGCTGAACTCGAAAGTACGTGTGGACTGGTAGTGGACTGGTCCGAGCTGATGGAAAATCTCAAACAATCGTGACAGTGAGCAGTGTCGTAATCCCATCAGTGGCGATGTCTGCGCGCATCAACGGCATGCCTATCATTGGCGGAGACGACGTACCATGGTTGATGCCAGCAGCGCCAGGAGCAAGAAGACCGGTCAAGTTCTGCGCAGTGGTAGAATAACTCACACCACTAAAGGAAGTGGTCCCGACTGCACTCGCGGAAAGCAAATCGCGCCCTGGGAATTTAATGCGAGTTGTAAGTCGATGGAAGGAGTCCCTTTTCAAATGCAAGACCGAGGTAACTGACCAATGTTATACCCGTTGGGGGAGATTGTGTGCCCTTCCGATACGTTCTAATGTGATGTTCGTTTCTGATACCACTGCGCTTCTTCAACCAGCGAAACTTACCTCCTCCTGAGAAACGCTGGTGACTGTGAGTATCTATATGTCGCACAAAACGTGCGCGCTTACGCCAAGAACAGAGCGCCAGTGTCCGCCTGAGGGCCATTCTGTCGGTAAACACTATGGAGGTTAGTAAAGTACAGATTAACGCAGGAGAAAACTGCAGCATACCGAAGGTGGTTCCCGCCTATCAAGCTCTCTAGGCAGGTTCCGAGATTGGGGTCCCCGAAATCTTGTCTCAGTTCAACCTGTAATCTGCTCAGCACGCGCTGCCTTGATGCATCGAATGGAATCATACTGTCTGATTGACATAGCCATTACCGTCTGCGCGGACACGGATTCAACGGTACTGTCTGGCGGTCAAATTGACCACAAACCGCCTAAATTCGCCGACTGCGGGCCACCTGCTTTGTATTGAAATTTATTTGCCATAGTAAGACGGGAGGCGCACCCAAATGTAACCCGAGGCATTCGGTAGAGCTGTCTCGATTCGTCAGCATGAAAAATTGGAATAAAGCGGCGATTCTACAATCCGATTGCCTTGGCATAGTTCACGAATCCGTCGTCCGTGAGAACGGCAGCAGAGCTCAAACCAGATATGATAACCTTGTGGACTTGAATGGACGGATTGAGGGTAGTGGAGGAGCTTGCTTACGTTGAGAGGCTCTCCAAGATCAGAACTGCTGGAACCGCCGCTTGCTGCACAGTGCAAGGTGCCAGTGAATTTNNNTGCGGAAAGTAGTGGGAAATTCACACCGACCGTCGTCGAGCATGGATCCTCCATTCGAAGTTGGGCTGACAAAAGCGACAGCCTGGCGTTTGTAGTGAGGCGTTGCAATGGTCAATGTGAAGAGCGTTTGGGTCAGAAGAACGATAGGGAAGAACATAATGACCTCGGAGAGACAGGATTTGAGAGCTGAGAAAGTGGGGATCAGTTGACGCCCAAGGAAGTCGGATTTAAACGTTTCCATGTCTTGCCTTCCAAATCGGAAACATTCCTAAACATATATGGGCAGCATGTGGAGAACCACCCTACAATGACCATATGATTCGGACGTATCATCGAGTACATGCAGCGGGTTCCTATAAAGGGAGGGGAGGTAAAAATAGCCGCAGACCAAACTCGGCAGAATGAGTTGCGAGAACCATGGATAAGACAATGGAAATTCGTGGTTGAGACCAGGATGACCCAAATGGCAGTCGCTCATTGACGGAGCCCCATAGACATCATGAGCTGGGAGACATGCCACTGAGTCTCGCGTTTCTCAATGACGGCATGGGGTGGGATTCCATGGTCGTGTAAACAATCGGTCAAACTTTGGAAGGAGCAACGTTCGGTCGCAGACGGTGTCTACGGATGATTCTCTCGAACGTTTCAGCCGCGGCACGCGTAGACTATCGACGGTGGTGAAAGTGTTGAATGGAGATGCTGACATCGTCCATGTATCGTTCATCCATCTCAACTGTCAGACTTCGTGAGACTTTGTGTTCGTCCTGCCCTCCTATGGCAGCTCTGAGCAGAGATAGTGCAGTATTGGTAGCAGGTGAGTGCGAGTCCAATATCTTGCCCACAAATTCTGTCCATGTCTTGGTCATCGTCGAGACGTCCATACCGTCGTAACTTTCAGCAGAGGGCAGGCCGTCGGAACAGAGGATCAGAAACCATGGCCGATTTGGAAGATCGTGATGATAAACGTCAGGAATTTTCGACACATACGGTGGCTTAATTGGGGTAGTCAGCCGCGCTCTCGCATTGAGGTGTAACGAACGCACCGTAAATATTCGAGAGGCACACTGTGTCAGGGTTCCTTGCGATATCCATTCTTGATCGAAATTTGCAAACACGCGAGAAGTATAAAGGGAGGGGATCTTGAGCCAAATGTCGCCAATAGCTTAACAAACCTGAATTAGTTGGGTAGAAGCTTCAAAGGATAGGCAGTCTAAGACACCTCGGGTGGGTTCCAAGAACCCTAGAACTCGGCCGTTCTTCACGCAGTCCGGTTCTCTAGGATGCTCAGCTCTTATCCGCTGCACCTCTCTGCGATCTTGTCCTGCATGCAGGTGATTTATCAACGTTCCTGTCCATGCTCCAGCTTGATGCCGGAGTCCTAACACTATTGAACAGGGGTTAATTACAGTAAAACAGACTTGATTTACTTCACCTGCGTGGCAATCTTTTCCCAATAATCGTTAGATGCGCCAAGGATCAACCAGGAGAATGACAACGGCACCTAGAACTTCTTAGTTCGAAGTTCTTGCTCAAGATCAACAACATTACCTCCAAGATTCGCTACCCACAGATTTTTCTCGTTGGGATCAGTCAGACTAAGAACCTAGTCAGACCACAGGGACCACTAAAGGCTGCGCGTACCTGAGAACCATAGTTGTCCCACCAAGACAGCGAGCAGCAGCGCCACGGCTCCGACCAGTGCTATCCCGCTGGAATATATTTTCCACCTCTCTGTCTGACATTCGGCCCAGCCGTCTCAGATCTCGAGGAAATATGTCCAAGAAGTTGGAAGAAATTTGATCGTCGATTTCCATGACGGTGTCCCTAAGAATTTGGCTGACGCGGTCTGGCGCGATCTGGTGATTGCCCGAATCTCGAAGAGCGGCGCCGAGACTTGCTTTGAGATTCCTTGGAAGGGTTTGAGCAACACAGTCGACGGTGTAGTGGTTTACATGGCCTAGTACGTCTAATCATCCACCAAGAAATGTAATCGGATAAAGAATATTCACCGTCGAAGACACTGTTGAATTGCCAGGTCCCGCCAGGAAAATTCCACTCCTCTACGACAAATCGGTCTTGATTCTGGTACACATGAGGCGAACATGGCTGAAAGCTCAGGCTATCGACCTTGCGGGTAGACCGAGGGCAAGCAACGCGTTGTAATTCTGCTGTAAGAAAGGGCTCAGAGAGCATCCGGAATGTCCACGGTCCTTCGCCAGGATGGCCCATGTCTGTTGTTCCAAAATGACCGACTTCAGCCAGAGCAAGCCGGTGTTCA
The DNA here is from genome assembly GCA_001179765.1 of Crepidotus sp. BD-2015. Lineage (NCBI taxonomy): Eukaryota > Fungi > Basidiomycota > Agaricomycetes > Agaricales > Crepidotaceae > Crepidotus > Crepidotus sp. BD-2015. The sequence goes on from CVRE01173309.1 coordinate 14,079, forward strand.
GCGGGGCTCGCAGAAGGCAGAGAAACGATATTGGGCATCGAAAAGAGTGAAGTCGCGACGGCTTGCAAACAGACTGCTCGATACAATGTGGCGAATTGTACTGTACACGGCATGTACCGCTCTCGCCAACCAGTCGGAAAATCTGAAGCTGATGTAATCAAACTGCGTTGTAACCAAGGCAAGAAGAATGACAGGGAACTTACGGAGAGACAACAAACCACATCTTGAACCACATGGAGCATTATTCGATTGACTACAATAAGGGCAAAGCCATCAGTAAAAGAACAGACTCGGCGCTGTGCGTCGCCCTTGCATGACATGGACCGAGACCCGACAAGATGGTAAGAATACATGTCCAAGTAGCTTCCGTGACAAGTCTTAGACGTCAGACGCTGGTGATCGGGACAAAGTTCAAACACAACATTTGTTTAAAGGAGAAAGGCGAAAATCCACTTGTCGTTTCGAAGGGTCACTAAAACTCAAAGCTGGATAGAGTGAAGGGACGACTAACCTAACCAGATGCGTCGAACGAAGGAACAGTATCTTTCGCAACCGTGATGGTGCGTGATTCTACCGCAGTTCGCCGCGCTGGTTTAGAGGACATGGTGCAATTCGGCTTACGCGCGTACACATGCGTGGGTGTGGACTAGCTGCGAATGAGGAACTCTTTCCCAGCCCCTCGGGAGTCGCCATTGAATCATGATCACCGTCTCAACTCGAAACTGGCGAATGCCAAATCATAACCCCCAAACTCGTAATTGATCTTGTCCGTGCGTTTATATTCAGGGATAGCCGGCGTACCCGGATCGACAGGTTGGGAAGTCAAGGCAGCCTTGAAAGCCCGTTGGGCAGCCTCGATGGCGCTCTCTCCTTGATCGTTTTCGTTTTCGTTGTCCTCGCTGGATATGAAAAGGGTGAGGCTGAGCCGCCCGGGCTGGAAGATGTTGACCACACGTCGGATAAGCGATAGAAGATCAGGAATCATTTTGGAATCCTGGGGAGACGGGCGCGACGGCGGGAGCGGCACATTGCACTCGAAGCTGGCATACGACCAGCCCTCTTCTGGAGTGACATGAATAGTGTAATAACCCTCCCCGACCGTCGTGGTCACGTCGGCGGAGGCTGGATCGTGCTCCCATTTAATGAGCGCGTTGGCGGAATAACCGCACGGGGAGAACGAGTAGGGATCCAAAGTTGTCAAATGGGAAGGAAATATGTCAGAGATGCCCAGAGAAGCGGAGAGGGAGTGGGCATCAGTGGATGGTGCATCAGGTGGGGAGGCGAAGAAGTGCTGTCGGGCGGCGGGAGCCAGATCGCTCATCAAAATTTCGATGGTGTAATCAGGGACCGTGTGGGGACTTGGTGCGGGTTCGGGGGAGGTGGGGATATGGTCTGGATTGGCGGGGCCAGTCATGTACAGTAGCCAGTGGTCCCCGTTGACTTTTCCGACGGTGTATGCGGAACCGTTTGGAAAAATATTGTCTAGATATTCGACTTCATGTTTCCAATCTCGATGAGGGCCTAGCTGGCGCTCTGGAAACATGAACGACTTTCGGGAGTAGAAACAGCGGTGAACGGATGGCAAGTTTGCCTGGGTCGCTGCAATCTCAAGAATGCGGGGAAGGCCCAAGAGGTTAAGAGTTGTGCCACACGTCTTGAGGATGAGGCGGTGGGGGGACACGAAAAATGACGATTCACTGGCGATCCACATGAGAACGATTAGCTACGTTCAAAGAACGAACGCAAACCTCAAGAGGTATGCATCCGTCTCGTCTCCGTGAACGATGCTGAGAACTTTGCACTGTACAATAG
>CVRE01173312.1:0-31487 GCA_001179765.1 Crepidotus sp. BD-2015
AATTGCTTCCGTGTCATCTCGAACTCCCACAATGGATTACACTCCACGCTACCCCCAGCCGTTCACCCTCACAGAAGCTAGGCTGCTCGATGTCGAGACGATCACCGAAGGTAGGCGTGCTTCGATGTCGCGTCGTGGATTCCTCATCCTCGACCGGTCCAGAAATTGCTCGTCTGCAGAACTCCCTCCGACTACTTGCTGAAACCCAAGAGATGCTGCGAGAACACATCGCTTCGAGCGAAGACGTCGACAGCGAAATTACCAAAGCTATAGAGGACAATGAGACTACCATGTACGCACGGACGCTCCGCGTTTTTTCTGTTCTCAGCTTCAGCTTCACAGTGGGTCCCAGTCAGAGCGAATCAGTATCCTTAAGATGGCCCTGTCGGCCAAGGGCATTTCAGCCGGGAGTCATTACGATCTCGTTCCTCCACCTGCTCGGGCGGCAGAGCGTCCGGTTGACGAGAACGATGGGGTCGATTTATAGTAGCACCGTACAAGTCATTCCACTGTATTATTGGTACACACTCACTCAAAGTTTGATACATCGTAAGTAGGATTTATTCAATACACGTCCAGGTCAGTTCAATTCAAAACAGCTGGACCGCAACGACCTGCGATGACTCGGAGACCTCCAGGATGATGCCGTCGTACCCGTGGACTGAGGATACGCGTGTAGGTGAAGCAGAAGATTCAGAGAGTGAAATATGAGACGCACGACGTGTCGTAGCGCTGGGCAGCGTTATTGCTTCGTCGTCGTCGGTGCGGTCTAGGAGCATAGATGGCGGAGGCTCGCGGGGCGAGAGGAAGTGGCTGATTGTTTCAAACTGAGATGGACGTCGGATTGAGGCGGGCGTAACAAGATACTAGAGGGCCTACCCGGTCATAGAATCGTTTCCGTGGTGGGGTATCGTCTTCGTCGTCTTCTGGTTTACCCTCTATTTCCCAGTGGCAGCGCTTGTATCGTTGGAATAAAGGGGAACCAGGCTGTCAAACGATGATCAATACTCTTGGTTGACAGAACCAACACGACTCGCAATGTTGGAGTGTAATATAATCTTCGTTACAACATGTGTCGGGGACAAGAGAAAGTCCAGTCCGTGCTGAAAATAATTATAAAAGTCTGCAGAAGGAGTCAGTATGAGCCGATCGAGAGTTGCGGCAAACGGACATGAAGTTTCCGAGTTGTCGCCAGCATGGCTGGTCGAGTGAATGGTCATCCTCTCATCCTCCTTGTAGTGTACCCTGATGGGCGGACCCAGGTCCAGAGTCAGGTCTTGGGCCGTAGTTTCGCCGAGTCGGATGTGCACGGGCTTTGACGTGGAGGGATGGAAATACAGGGTCACACCTTCATGGACCTTGCAAAAGCACATCAGAAGGAAGTCACGGAGACGCGTTGAGCACACTTTTACGATCGCATGGGATATATCGCCGTCCATAGCGGCGCACTCGGCGACCTCGCCCAAGGCGTCCCTGTCTTCCCCATCTATTTCCTTCTGAGAGACAATGACCCGCCTGACTTCCTGCATTCGATCCTCTGACTGGATGCCCTTCAAGCCGTCCCCCATCCCGTCCTCCTCGAAGCTGAACCAGGCTCCGGGGTAGCGCAGGTCGGCTCGCAGGTCGTCCCCGGGACATGGGTACGTGGGCCCGAATGTTCGGCTGACAAAGACGCGCTTTAAAACGTCCTCGGGAGAGGATAATACAATGTCCTTGTAACGGAGCGTTACCGGGGGATCCCCGAGGCGGAGCTTCCGCAACACGATAGTGTGTAGACGCTGCTGCTTTCCAGAAAATAGAAGGTCAAGGTGCTCATGGGAGATCTCTATAAGCACAACCAGAGATAGGGTTGCTCTCTCACCGGTCGTATATGTAGGATTATGGGGGTCGTAGATGCAGCATCCGTGTCGTACTTGACATCAACTTGAGGAAATGAGTGCTGCATGGTCCGTAACATGTCGAGGACGTGCCACAGAGATACACCTTGTATGAGAGGCGTTAGCTGGTACTGCTCGAAAGCTCGAAAGCAATGTACCCAATTCAAAGATGCCCAGCCCCAGTCCTGGTTTCAGGTCGCAATCTAGAGCAGATATCATGATTAAAAGCCCCCGATTAGCGATAGGAGAGCAAGTGCAACAGGTGAAGGGCTCGTCAAGTTCCGATTATGGTAGCAACTCGACCAGCCGTATGTGTGACCGACAGCGTGACATTCTCTCTTGACGCGACCGCGAAGTTGCCGCGACGACGCGACGCGACTATGGCCGATGCCCGACAAAGAACAATAATCAAAGTGCTGCATTCCGTGTATACCATTCGCCTGTTAACTTCCTTGCAGGTATTTCGAAAATACAGCAATTCGCTTGGCCCAGACACGCTTGAGCTGCTCGAAGCGATACTGGACAACCATGAAATTGAGAATGCGGACGTCGAGTCGTCCATTGAGACAATTGCGAGAGAGTACAATAAACAGGACGGTGCGCCACGACGTCTCAGCCGCTATCAATTCGTCTGACGCCTCCCAAAGACGCGTTGATGAAAGTCTCGGTCGAGGTGCTTCGACGCGTGTACGAGTCCCTGCAGGACCAAGGACAACGCTCAGACGTCGAAAAAGAAGCCATCGATCCTGAAAACCACCTTTTTATTATCGACGCGTTCGAGATGCCGCTCTGGCATTGGTCCCAAGAGCGAGGGACGTTTGAGAAGTGCGTTGGGTCTCTCGGATACGGCGTTTTTCTGGATCTGATGACGAGGGTATGCCCAGAGTCTCAGCTCCTCTGACCATGTCCGGCTCTGCGGACTCGCGGGTATTCGCAATTCGGGATCGTCTGAACGTCATCAAGCAGTGTGTCCTGCGAAACGAGCATTTCGCACCTTCTACCCTGCCTTCACGGGACAGGGAACGCTTGGTAACGGTAGGTGCTGGGTCTTTCTCAACTGCCGCTATCTCACCCTTCCGCTAGTTAAAATCCACGAAACAACTTCTTGGACGTGCGGGAGAACGCTTCTTGCTTTTAGGAATGCTTGCCCATTCTAAAGAAGGAAGGCTCTGCATCGAAGATGCCGACGGGAGCGTCGAGCTGGATTTCGCGAAGCTTGTTAGTAGAAATCTTTCCCACCCGTTATCTTACAGACTTAAAGATACAAGTTGCAATAGGACGAGCCAGGAGACGGGCTCTTTACTGAAGGATCATTCGCCCTTGTAGAAGGCGAGTACACCGAAGAAGGAAATCTCGAGATTATTGCCATCGGGCAGCCTCCATGTGAGCCCCGAGAAACAGCCCGGTAAGTTGTTGAGATTTTCGGATACGGTCGTAGCGGAACTCGATATTTAGTAATGCGACCTAGGTCAATATACGGCCACATCGATTTCCTGGGCCAAGGCGCCACTTCGCTGCTGGAAGATGTGAATCGTTTCGTCGCTGGGAGGATACCTCTGATAAGCTCGTCGTTCTAGTCCCAGCTGTCTGCCCGGGTTCGGGATGAACTTTCAGACCTGAATTTCTTCTTCCTTTCCGATGTCTGGCTCGACCACCCCAGAACACTCCCGGGGCTTCAAAAAATGTTCGATAATTGTGTCGAAAATCACTTTGTGCCCAAGCTTATCGTGATGTGCGGAAATTTTACGAGCCGGGCAATAACCCACGGGCAAGGTCGGGATGTCCAAAGATATCAAGGTTCTCGCATACTCGTCGAGGCGTCATCTCAACTCATCTCAAATTCCTAGAAAACTTCGACGCTCTGGCTGACCTGATCGCCTCGTACCCGATGATCACACGATCCACCCATTTTGTGTTTGTTCCGGGACCTCTCGATATAACGATGAACTCCACCCTACCCCGCCGGCCGATATTGTCTAGCTTTGTCGGCCGCCTCAAGGCCAAAATACCCAAGGTCCACTTTGCAACGAACCCTTGTCGAATCAAATTCTTCGACCAGGAGATCGTTATATTCCGGGAAGACTCCATGGCTCGAATGCTGAGGAATATCGTTGGTGTAAAGCCGGATGCTCGCAGTGACGACCTGAAGCGCTTCGTAAGGCATTGCCTCCTTCCGGGCCATTTCTTTAAACCAAACATATAGCTGGTACAATCCATTCTGGACCAGGGCCATCTCTGTCCGCTGACGGTCAACATCCACGCAACTCTTTCCGACTTCGATCACTCCCTTCGGTTATATCCTTTGCCAACGGCGGTGAGCGCCATTTTTGGATTCACCTTCGCGGTATTTTCAACCGACTGCATATCCAGCTTGTCCTGGCAGATAAATATGACAGATATAAGATCACCTACACGGGTTGCCACGTGTTTAATCCCGGCAGTTTTGTGGGAAAGGCATTTGTTTTCTCCACGTATCAACCAGCGGAACTCAACTCTGAGGAATGGTGCGAGCAGCTTTCACATACTCCTAGGATTGGGGCTGATCAGGATTTAGCGTCCTCGACGAAGATCCGGAAGATTAACAGCACATGTATCCGTTTACTAGTGTAGCACGCAAATGCAAAGCCGTTATTGATCTATGATAAAGTCCAAAGTGGGCCGAAGTATTCGGGCGGTGCGTTTAAAGCAAGGTAAACCCAAGGAGGGCCAGGAACCCAACCAGCCCGTAGTTCATCGCCATTGTGGATGAGGCACCGCCGGAGCTAGACGCGCTGACAGTGCTCACAGTTGCGCTCGTTTTCGCCGTCGTGGCGGTCGTGGCGGTCGTGCCAGTCGTCTTTGTCGTGGAAGTGGCAGCACCAGTCGCGCTGGTGGTGACACCAGTCGCAGTGGTAGTACCGGTGGCTGTTGCCGTGGCGTCGGTCCTGTAAACTCGTCAATATTTGATAAATTCCGGCCTTGTACAATGGACATACGCTGAGGAATCACTGCCGGAATCCTCACTGGCAGAAGTTGAGCTGCTCACGCAGCTGAGGAAAAATGAGTCAGATTCGGTGGCTGAAGGGAGGGAAGTCCTCACGATGTATCCGACCCGCTCTGGATGGTGACGGCGTCCGAGTACGCGATCGTGCCAGTGCTGTCCTTCAGCGCCAGCGAGCTGAGGGCTGTTAGTTTCAGAAAAATGGCCCTCGGATATTGCACTAACATTGAAGTGCCCGCAGCAATGTCGACCGTCCAGGTAATCGAGGTGTCAGTCGTGGAATCAAAGGAAATCAACTGAGGGAGGAGGGTTGTCAGCAATGCTGGTGTGGAACGCGATGTCACCCTACCACTGAAGAAGTATCGCCGCCTGGGAGGTATGAGACACCGCAGAACAACGAAAAAGACATGTAGGTACATACCGGGAATTATAGAAAGGTAGTAGGGGGCCGTTCCATCTGTCCTGTTACGAGTTAGTTTTGTTAAAACATTCGGCCAAGGAGATATCCTACCATGTCAAAGAGATGGGCTCGCATACAACCAAGGTCGATGCTGAGAGGGTATGTTAGCCGAAGAACACAGGAGAAACAGTGAATGTCTTACCTGCAGGAGTGTTAATTGTGAGGCCATAGATTCCGGGGACCAGAGCAGCCACAGCCGCCACAGATAAGATGAAGTTCATGATGGTTATTTACGAGAGAGAGACAGAGACAGAAGGAATAGTGGTCTCAAAAGCCGAGCTGAATGCGCTTTTTAAAGAGGTCCCGCAGCAAGATCTTCATCTTGTCATTCGTTTTTGGAAATCGACAAACATTGAGCCGGCGTAGAAACGATGGAGGCATTTGGGGGATATAGCCACAACTTGAAAAAAGTGGAGTCGACGCGACACAGATCCCGGAGAACTTGCGCAGAAAAGCCACAACTTGAGTCGACTGAGTCGATTACATTCCAGATTCCAGACTGGTAGAGTACTGCCGAAGCCTTAAATGACGCGTCCTGAAAGCCCGAGCTCGCGGGATGAGCGATCGTGCGCTGGACTGCGCAAGAGGCAGGACCGACAGAGCGCAAGTTTATAATTACGCCTGTTTGGATCGCGGGCCTTTGGCGACAGGACTCAACACTCGTTTCAACTCGGACGAATTGTGAGCAGTCCGTACGAGGGATCGATCACTCGTCTGGCACATTAGCCTCGTCGTTCACCGTCGTTGGTCGCGCTGCGGCAGGCAGATACAACGCCTCGCTTCAGTTCCTGCGCACTAGGCTCGTAGTTTCGCGCTGATCTTGCTTTGCTTTGCTTTCCACTGTGCCATGCAATCCCCGAAACAACAGCGGCGGATGACCGCCCCCGCATCTTCTTTGCAGCCCGTATGTCCTCCGCATCTCCTCTGGGCAGTATCTCATCCCATTCAAGCCGGAAGGGGGTTATCAACCCACTGGACGCCCTCCTTCTCCTCTTCGCAACACCTACCTGCCCAATACGTTCACTGGCATAGATCCTCAGTCTTCGGGGAGTGGGGACGAAGATGATGACCGGCATGAGTGGGCTCGTTCACCCTCCCCTACATCTTCTGTCTCCCAGATGGCGGCTTCGTTTGCCCGGAGCGTGGGCAACCTGGTCAATAACATGACACCCCGCTCTCCCGGCACTATGCCGACCGACCTGGAGCTCGAGGCCGAAGCTGCAAGGGAACGAGACAGAAGCCGGCGATTGGCCGAAGATATCTTAACCCGAGAGGCTGAGGAGCGGAGAAACGTTGAAGAACGCGTTCTTGCGATGATGGAGAGCACTAAGAATCTCCCCCCTCCGCCGTCGCGATCCCAGTCTCTTGATCCTCCCTCGCCTTCCTCGTCTCAAAAGGAAGCCGGGGGCTGGTGGGCGGCAGCCAAGAACAGGTTGACGCCAACTAAAGACCTTACACCAGCTCAGCAGGTCATTCAGGAGGCCAAGGCTCGGGAAAAGGATAAGAAGAATGGCAAGGGCAAGGAGAAGGAATGGCCGGCCAACCAACAGTCCAAATACACGAATCCGACTTTCACGAGTCTCGTCCCACCGCCGCAGCGACGGCCGGTCCCAGATCCTTCTACCCCCATCTCTCCGACGCCTTCCCGTCCACATGTCTCTAATGCCAATATGCCCCCGAACCTCACACCGTCACCTATGCGCTATGAATCGTCCACCTCCTCTCCGCGAGAAAGAGAGAAAGACGTACCTCCTCTGTATGCGCATTTTGACGAAACTACAGGGACCCTCGACGTGCACGTCACACTGCTCACTATCGCGAAGCGTTTCGAAAAACTCGAGAAATGGACAGTAGGCCATGTACGTGCCTTGGAGGAGAGGATGGGGGATGTGGAAAGATGGCTCGTCGATAAAGAGAATGAGAAGGAGCAGTCATTACACGAGTCTCCGAAGAACACAGAGGAGGGCAGTGAAGGATTGTCAGAGATCCGAGAGGGATTGCAGGAACTCCAGAGCCGTGTCTCGTCTCTTGGCCGCGAGATGGCAAAATTAGCCACTGCACCGGCCAATCTTTCGAATTCAGCCCAGGCTCGGTATCCTGCCGAGATTTCAGCCGCGCCATTGACTCCATCCTCGTCATTCGCGATCCCGGGTGCCTCACCACGCTCCGTCTCTGGGTACACCGCTCGCGAATCTACCTCCCCTCCCATGGCTTCGTCAGCTTCGGCTACTGGCACTACTAGACTACCCTACCCCACAGGCGATTATGCTTCTCCCCCTGATTCTAAGATAATCCCCCAAGACGTATTCGCTGCTTCTCCATCGTCCACCCAATCTTCTAAACAGCGACCCGTATCTGGGTTACCAGACACCGCCATGGGACCCCTTCCAGCATCTACAAGCTCGGCCTCGACTTCTTACTCTAACGCGTCATTTTCATCAGCTTCCTCCATGTCTGGTTTGCCAGCGAAGGGGAATGACCTCTCTCTTCCCAAGGCATCTCCTCGTGCTGGTGGGCGAGGCAGCGTAAGCCCAACACCGAGAAAAAGATACACGGTTGCGCTGGGGGGTTCGGTGGAGTCTGATTCCGAGTCTGGCCCCGAACTGGGCACAGCCATGTTCTCGAGCTCGGAAGAGGGAGAGGACTTTGGTGGCGACACGATTGGCAAATCTGGCGCGGCGCGATTGTCCCGAAACACGAATATCAGCGGGAAGACGGACGTGTTCTCGACTCCCACCACAACAGCGAAGGAGCCGAGAATGCGTGCGCAATCGGCCTATGGTCTATCCTCCATCCTTCAGGCATCTCCCACTACGACACCGCTGAGTGGTAGCAGACCCGGCCCGCTGTTGCATGGGCGCTCGCGGTCAATTGACAGGTTTGGGACGGGAAATTTTGTAGATCCGCTCGTGCTGAGGAAACAGTCGAGCGGGGGAGGGAAGGATGCCGGGAAGTCTGTTGGGACTAAGAAGGTACCGGTGGGCCAGCTGGTGGCGTTTTTCGACGGTGACCGGAAGTGAGGATGGAATGAATGAATTATACTAACGATTTACATATCATGCTACGTGCCTAATGAGATCTTGCATGTATACCCTTGACAATACCATCACTGACTGAAGTAGCTTTGTTCAGCTTGGCAAGTTAATTTTGCCTGTAGTAAGCTTAGACACCGGCCTTGACACCGATCACCTCCGATCATTTACTGGTCCGGGCGTGGTCAGAGCGCCCAACGCTCACTAAGTCTCACTTGACGCCCGAGCTGTCTTGAATCCCGTCAATTGCTTGAGCGGTCCTCACCGCGTCCACTGGGTCTGCCGCAACCCACGACATGGCCACCAGCCTTTTCCACAGCCTATTCGACTGGTTCCTCTACATCCTACGGGTCCTGCTGCTCATCCGCTCAGACGATCTTCGGGGAACTTTCTTTGCTGTCTGGCTTGTTAGACTCATCGCTTTCTCTCTTCTTTCGCGCACGTATATCATCCCATGGGCGGTAAACCGTCTATCTCGGCATGTCCGAGTCCGAAGTATCAGTCTGCGTTCCGTTCGTGGCTTTTACGCCCACGCCGGCGCCCAGACGCTCCGTGCAGACCGAATCAGTTGGTCGTGGTCTGTGGTGGAGGGCTCAAGGCGCATGACCATCCAAGTGGTCGGTCTAACCATGGAAGTTGGCACTCCTGCGCAAGGTCCCGTTGACCGCCACGGTCGCGCGCTTACACTCGCGGGCTTTGCGCCATCCCCCATGGCGTATCGTCTCTGGATTCTCTTCTCCGGTCTGTACTCGCTTGTCGATCCGTTTCTGCGGCCACTAGTGCGCACTTATTTCGCGGCATGTCTGCGGCTGCTCATCCGCTGGGTACCCGGAATCAGCCAGGCGCTGGCGCTCGACATTCATTCGCCCACCATAACATTCGCAGACATGCCGGGCGCCAAAATCATTGTCGCCACAGTTACTATCCGCACCGTTCTCGCGTTTACACAGACCGAGAAGCCTGAAGAAGCTGGGCAGCTACTGAAAGTGCCGTCCCCGCCAAGGACATCATACAGTGTAGCCGCTTGGAGGCGGCGTCTCACTCGCAGCTTGCAGCGCTCGTGGGATCGTGCTTGGGGGCAGACACACGGCTACGCAACGGTGGACCTCAAGTGTCAGGATATCGTGGGCACTATGAATTCTTTGGTGGACTTGTTCGGTGAGTTAATTCAGCATTCTTGTCGTGGCTGTTCTGACCCATCACAGGAAACTCTGTCAAATTCTTCGTTCTTCCTGGCTCCATTGACTTCAATGCGGCCCTTGGGTTCAGTCCAAGGCGCGGGACAATCGACCCGCATAGCGTCAAGGTTTCGCTCACTCTGAGCGACGCACACGTTGAACTGCGCGCTATGATCGCTTTGTTGGACTCGATGAAGCGCTCAACAAACCCACAGCATTCCAAGCCCGAGCCGCTTGAGATCCCGTCCTCCCCTCCTAACTCCAGGGATTCACTTCTTTCACCATTGCTCTCGCCCAACACCCCTAGCATGACTTTCTTTTCTCCGGCATCGCCCGCATCTCCTACATCGCCACGCTCTCCGTTCTTAAGCGCATTTTCTGTGAGTCTGCATACATCAGATTTTCACCCACAATGTCTTATGTATTGTAAACCAAGGGGCCTGCTGCTCGCCGTCATCGTCCCCCATGCGTCAAGTTGAAGGAAAACAAGGATACGGTGATTGTTTTGTGTCGTTCTCATTCGGCTGATACTCAACAAACGTCTCCAACAGTCATCTTTATCCTTCTTGGCTAGTATCGATTTCCACATGTCGAGAATAACCGTCACGGATGCACGAAAACAGGACGATGATGAAAAGTACAAGGTCGCTGTGCATGATATTGCCGCAAACGCGAAGATGAGCCACGCGGACCACAACCCTCTGCACAAACGTTGGCTCGGCAGCGGCAAAAAGATCGATCACCTTGACCCCGATGGTTATGTCTTCAACTTTTCAACGGGGGAGATCGATGTGGATAGGACCGCCCTCTACAGTCGAATTCGACTATTGGTGGTCAAGTCGACCGATTTTCAGTCACTTGCGATACAGTGGCCATCCCCATGGCTTCATACCTCTCCCTTTATCAGCGGAGATCCGAATGCTCCGTTACTCGCTATCCAAGCGCGGGTCGGTTCGATACATTTGACAGAGCGCCTCGATTGCCTGGCACGGCTGCTTACCACCGACCTGCCTCACGCTGAACGCAAGGTGTCCGAACCTTCGTCGTCGGCCCCGCTACACGCTTACCCCGTTCCGCGCCTGTCTTTCGAGATGGACTGCGAGGCAATATGTGCGAGGCTCATAGTCGGATCCAAGCCCGTCGATCCCTCGGTGCTTGAATTGCGTACCGATGGCTTCCTTGTGTCAATCATGTCGCGCTTCTCTCACCGTCCCCCTCCGCGGAAGCCTCCTGTCAACCCCCCTTCGGTCACGGAATTCTTGCCGCTTCATCTCCATGTCCAGGGGACTGTGGTGCTGCGGCCCATCTTCCTGCGCGTGTGCTCCAAACGTTATGGACCAGGATCATTCTTGACCGAGGATCCGGTACTTCTTTCGATGGAGGCCTTGGAGTTAACCGGGCACTGCAAAGCTGACGCCTCTATCAGCGAAGATGGCAACATCGCACTCGTCGATATACCTTCCAAGGTCCTCCACCTGCACTGCACGACCGATGCCCTCTGCGTAGAAATATGGCACCCTCTCGTCATCGACACGCTCACCGGAGTCCTTTCGTCTCTACCAGCGAAAACAAAGGCTCGCCCACAGCTGTCATCCTCGTCCGTCGTCGAGAAAATGCCCAGGAACATATCGGCTACGTTATCTTTTGCGCGATGTGTGGTCTTCGTCACTGCTCCAGACATCAATCCCGATGACACCATGGATTTGTGTCGCGGGTTTGCAATCCGTGGCACCGGTTTGTCGATCCAGTACTGTTCTCTCCGCGCCAATCCTGATCGTCACGCGGGGTGGCGGACTTCCACCAGGCAGAAACTGCATCTCTCTGAAGAGACACTATTGCCGGCGGTTCTAGCTGCATCGCGGACCAACAGCACGCCTGTTTTCGTTTCACTTACGCTACCGGACGTTGTATTCCGCAGTGCCGTTTCGACCCAATACGAACCCGACGACCCCTTAATCGCTGAACGAGATGATCCCAAGCTCAAAGCCCAGGAGTTTTTCCACTTGAAAAACGCGCAAGCGGTGTTGTCGTTTACTAGTGGCACGTTCTGGCCAACTGTCAGCGTCGCTGATAGTTGCGACCTGTCTTTGGTGGTACCATACATCCATGGAGTTCTCCAGCTTGCGCACATGTACAGCACCCTGCTAGGTGTTGCGACGTTAAAGCAGGTTGCTCAAGCTCGACCATCGGGGAGCGCCTTACACACATCCTCACCTCGCGCCCAGTCCGTTCTCTTCAATTGCAACGTCGCGATTCGTACCGTACAAATCTTCTGTGCGCTGCCAACGCAGCTCGCCGTCCTCCGACTCGATGCGATCTCCTTGCTATCTGGACCCAACAAACCACTGTTTGCTCGGTGGGACAACGCAGCTGTCTTCGTCAAAGTCCCCCCTACCACATCTAGGCTTCAACCGGAATACGACGGGGATCGTTGGGAGGAGCTGGCATGTTTGAGAAAGTGGAGTGTCACCCTTCCGTACGGCTCCATCGAACTCCAAGCAGATAATGCCCGGATGCGGATCCCATATGGCTTCATCATGGCTGATCTCATTCTTGATATCAGTCTGGTCGTCAAGGCTAGTCGGCACCTTGCACGTATCTGCATGTTAGGACAGTATTTCGCCATGCCCACACCCGAGGCTGAGGGTCCCAAATCCGTTCCACAGCTGGTTTTGAATATTCGGTCCCTGTGCGTCGAGGCGGCTGATGACCCGTTCGAAAGTAGGCTTGCGACGATTTTGCGGACCGGATTAGATGCTGCGAAGAACCGAAAAGACCGAGAGGAGGCATTTACGGCGAAGGTCCAGAGCATCTTAAATGCGGAGACGTATTCTTCTCCCAATGCCGACACCCCGGACTATAATTTCGACGCGAAACATTCGATTTCGATAGCGGAAGCTCGTGATCGGCTCGATGAAGTACATTCGGTGGATTGGGCAATGAGGCTCAACGTTACTCGACACAACCAGGCCAAGGACGAGGAGAGCATTCTCCGAAGGCATCGAGGGGTCTCTGGCTCGACAACGACCAGTAAAACTGCCAACCTCGTCGAAGTGTCTCCCAGTCCACCTGGTCCACCTCTGCTTCGGATTTTGCTGACAAATCTAACACTCAACCTTGGTCCCCCGTTGTTTACGATAGCGAACCTCCCTAACTTTTTGTACGAGCAAGGCAGTGGGCTGCCGACCAACACGGCATTCTCGCTTCTGGTGCCCTTGCATCTCAATTTCGGTGTCTCATCCTTACGCGTCACTCTGCGGGACTACCCGCTGCCATTGGTCTACATTCCAGCCCAGGCGGATAAAACACTGTTTGTTCTGGATTTCGACAGTGATGTGGTTATTGCGGAAGAGATGGGTACTGCCTTGTCGGTAGATTGGGTCGACTGCCCAGTGGTTTCGTCCGACTATGGTTTGCCCGGTGCTGCTCCGTTTTCTTTGTCCATCCCGAAGACAATAATGCCAGTGAAGTCATATGCCAACCCTTCCATCGACGTGACGGCTACCGGTCCCACGACCTTTTCATGGGGGGTGAGCTACGGTCCTGGCACCCAGGATTTGATGAGAATTGTCGAAACATTGACAACGCCGCCGCGGGACTCGTCTCCGGGAATGGGCTTTTGGGACAAGGCAAGTTATTAGTTGTGCTGTAGTCACTGTGATTCTCATTGAAGACTCCTTAGATGCGACTTGTATTCCACTGGACCGTGAAGGCTGAGTTCGCTGGAGAAGTCCGTTATCAAATGAAAGGTACTACAGATCAATTTGCGAGTGTTGTATCTCATGTTCAATAGGTTCGCGGGACCCTTACAGCATTAACGGCGCTGGAGCAGGATTGGTCCTGGCTTGGCAAGGCAATTCCAGGCTGCTGATAGCCCATAAAAACGACGACAAGGAGCTCATTCAACTCCTCAGCGAATCCATGGTCATTGCGGTCCCAGAGTGAGTTGTTGTTATTCTTATTCATCCAGTCTGTGTTCTAAACGGACTTGAGTTTCTCCTCCCTTATGCCCAAGTCAAAGAGAAAACCTCGTATGCCGGGAGAGAAGTCGAGGCCTTTCCTGAAGATCTGTGCAAAGTTCCGCTCTGGTGTTCGGTTTGGTATCGGCTTTGTGATGGAGAGATCATGTGGGCCAGAATGTTCCGCCTGCAGCGGATCACCTTTTGATCGGAGATGTCGGTTCTATGATTTTCGTCCTCATTACGACGTTCAGCTGCAAAAGAAATCAGGGACCCCGGCAAGAAAGGTATGACACTCAAGACCGAGTCATGGGTCCAATAAATTGAATCAGGACGTAGGCCCCCGAAGATTCATACAATGGGTTCCGTTCCGACTTTATCCATCTGTCTACGTCCTTGACATCAGCCCTCAACGCGAAAGCTGGAGCGCACACGGAGTCTAGCAGTTTTCATCTAACTCCCCAGGCCTTCTCGCACTTCTGGTCTTGGTGGCATCTTTTTGATGGCGGTCTTGGATTTCCCATTCGACAAGGAACTGCCTGGCCCACTCGCCCCATTTCCCCCAAATTTGGACGGCATCTGGCGACGCTGAAGTATCGTATCTCCGTCCAGAACATCTCCATCATGCATGCCTACATTGATGACTCCCGGGAAAGTAAGCTCTTCCTTTCGTCATTGTGGGAAATTGAAATTCATCGTGATGCCTTGTAGCTTGGGCTGACGGAGTAACTCCTTGGATAGGCGTCAAGGGTGTTATTGAAGAGTTCCAAGTCGACATGCATCAGCGAGAGGAAGAAGCGATCGTTCCCGGTCTTCTCCCGAACACCACGAAGCGCGCACGACGGAAACCATTCTATGCTGTGGAGTTAGTTATGAAGGGTCTTGACTTGCAGGCCATGTTGGTAACTTTCAACGACCCTTTGAAGATGGAAGTTGGCGTAAGCTCTTCTCCACAACGGAGCAACTATAGAACTCGCACGGACCTTCCTCCAACTCCTGTTGACTCCGCCTGGAACGACGAGGACGATTTCATAGAGCTCGACTGGACGCCGTCGTCCATACCATCCCTACACTTTCTTCCAGTAGCAACTTGTCCTCGCTTCACCTATTTCAGGCGCGCTGCACAAGATGACTGTGGCAAGTTTGGAACAGAGTCGACGCACACCTGTTTCCTTGGTAAAGAACCATGTCAGTGTTTTCCATCGCTATTGACCTATTTTGCACTGAAGGTATCTGGTGCAGCTGTACTTCAAGTCCAGATCGACCTAGCCCTTGCGCGTGTCGCTGAACTGGAAGAATCGATTAGACTACAGACAAACAACAAGGCAAATGTGCGATATCTACGCGTACGTCTTCCCCTGACGATTCATAATTGTTTATTTTCCAGCTCCATGACACCGCTGATCTTCAAACTATGGAAAAAATGCTCGTGCTCCTCAAAGATTATGTTACCCTTCTTCAGGAAACAGATGCTGGCTCACGGCCGATGAGCGATAACAAAGGGCACAGTTATCACATTCCTGCAGACACACTCTCAGAAGCGGAATGGGCGGAATTCGACAATGTTTACCAGATCCACTGCCCAAAAATATTCCTGGATAGCTCAATCCGAGATGTTTGTTAGTCTATACCCCATAGTGCACGAGGCTCAATATCCTTTGCAGGTTATGATGCAGTATTACTACTGCTCCAGGGCACGCAGAGGAATCGAGTACCACATGGCGACACGGTATGCACAAAAACTTATCACATTCGTTATGATGCTGACCTAATGGCATCAGCGCTGTTAAATTCATTCGAGATCAAGCAGAGGATGTCAGCGTGATGGCAGGGCCAGACAAGCACCGGTCTATGGGTGCTGCGCAGGCAGCCGCTCACGCGTTGCGCAAGATTTTGAGCGGTCATGAGCGGAAATCGCTTGATCAAGAACCTGCACATGAGGCTCCGCTCGACTCCAATCCGCTGGAGGGTTGGTTTGAAGGGGTTTCGCTTCTGTACGCGTTATCACGTTCTTAGTGGAAAGATTGCTGATCGTCCCGTAGCAAGGGACACTGTTGTCTTCTTCTAAAGCCACAGATCGTATTGCGGGATGAAACCGCGACTTGTGTCGTTGCCGCTGTTCAGGCCAAACTTCAATCGTACGCAATCATGGATGATGCTAATGCTGAGGACCCTGTCAGTGGAAAAGTCATGTCAAGGTTGCACATCGATTGGTTTGTTGACTCGCAGCTGCTGAACGCTTCGCAGAACCTTTACCACACTTTCTGGGCTTCAGACATTCTCGCCTGCCTCCACAGACTATTCGGGAGACGGTTGCGTGCCTCTTGAAGTTCTTATCGATTTTCGATGCGAAAGCAACGATTTCGAGCGGTTGGTTCCACAGACTGACGCGACGTTCCATTACGACAAGTTCAACCGCTTACGGTTGCGGAACAACGTCACCTCCGTGGTCCGATCCGATCCCGAGAAGCCCGGTCTGGGCAATCACAATCACCTGCACGATCAAACTGTCTGTCTCTCCTTTTTTCGTGAAGGAGAAAGCATGCTCATGCATTTTCAGGATCTAATACAAGTCAACATACCGCAATTTACGGTCACAGCAAACGACCAACATTTCCAAACCATCTCTAATATTGTTGCGAAGCTTCTATTGTTCTCTGACGCTGCTCACAAGACACGCGTGAACAAACTGGAGACTCTTCTATTTACTTACGACTTTAATGATCTAACATCCGTCGCCACCGTTGTCACTGACCTTCAAAAAAGTCTACGAGACGCCATCGAGACGGAGCTCGTAGCAGACATATCACATCTAACTCCCGAGGCCGCGAAGCTGGAAATGCTCAAGCTCAAGGCTCACAAAATGGTGAGCAGCTCACAACTATCCCTTCATCTATTTGATAACTTCTTCTCTAGCTCCTCTCCGAAGAGCTGAGTGGGCTATTCGATTGCATCAAGCTGGCTCAGGATCAAAGGGAAAACCAAGCGGAACCCAAATCCGCTCTTCTGCTACATACTTCGTCCTCTGAGATCTCTTGGAGGATGCTAGATGACCAGCGAGAGATGCTTGCCAAATTGGTGGTCCAAAACATCGATTTCTTCTGGCTCAGTCGTCAAGACAGCTCCACCGTAAACAATTTGACGGTCGGGAATCTCCAGGCCTTTGATGGCTCGCGAGATGCCCAGTGGGCAGAGATTCTTTCCAAGTACGACGAACCTGTAAATCACGCACTACTGAAGGTGCGTCACGGGTTTGCTGCTCCTGAAGAAGGCCTGACCAACTCATCGGTAGAGGGGTTTGTTTGTGCTCGCTAACTGGTCTGTTTTGGCACCGGTTGGGGGCATTACGATATACGAATCTTTCGAATTGAACTTCCACCCGATGCGTCTTCAAGTCGATGCAAAGGTGGGACGCCGCATCATGGAATATGTGTGGCCGGCGCGAAGGAATCGGAATCGTTTGATAGAGGAAGAGTCCAAGCCGATTGTAGAAGACGGTACCCCGCTGTCTCGTGCTTCGCTCGATTCTACACGGTCACCAATACCCAAGAAGGCTTCGTTGTCGGCGCCCACTCTTGCTCCTTCCATGAAGCTTAGCGCCTCCCGTTCGTTCACCGACCTGCGATCGACCTCGCAGTCACTAGTGCCCCTGTCCACACCGCAGCTGCATCGAACTCTTTCATCGAGTGCACTGCGACAAATTTCTTTGCCCGAAACCCCTCCTGCCCGTCCCCCGCCGATGAAGAAAAACCGGTCCGAGTCATCAAACAAGGTTGCTCAGTATAAGAAGACCGGCGACGCGGCCGAGATGAAGACTCGCTCCTCCCAGAAGAGCTTTGTCTTGGTGCGGATCTCGAGGTAGATATTCACCATATCATATTCGTTCAACTCTGATACTGCCTCCAGTCTTAACCTTCTCCTCAGCATCATGAAGGAGGAGTCGTTTGTATGTCGCGATGCGCACATCCGAACGCGCGATCTCGAGTACCGGAATCAAACGTGGAGTGTGCGTATATTCTAACACATCTTTCCTCTTCCACGTAATTGACCGAGTGTATAGTTTGAAGAGCTAGTTGATCAGTTCATCCCGTCGGACATGAGTTGGAAAGGCTGGCTGAAAATGGCGTTCCACCAACCCCTTGTCCCGGTGCTCCCTGTGGCGCGTGAACTGATCTCCAAGACGAAGTGGATCGCGAACAAGAGCACCGGGCAAGACATCAATGCTTTGGCATCGCCTCCAACAAAGAGGGCGAGAGCGATAGCTCAGGGCGAAGACGACGACGGTGGTTCGGACAGATCCCATTCCCCGCGGTTCTTCAAATCACGGAAGAGGCTGGATGCCCCACCGCCAGTGATGTTACCTGGGGCAGCTTTCACGACCGAGCCCAGCGACACAGATACGTCGCGCCCCCCGAGCAGGAACCGGATGCTTCATCTATTTGGCCGACCCAAGATGCAGCCCAGCAACAGCAGCGACTCGAGCCGATTGTAGCAATAGTACCATCTAGACACACTATATCCCTATCCCTATCCCTATATCATACGTATCATTATTGTGAATATTTACGACGGGGATTGCGTGCATCCACGGCGATGGTCGGGGCTCAAGCTTGATGGGAGTGCCATCACGCTTGTCCCGTCAATCAAATCTGTTTTTAGGAAACTCATGCAGACTTGGTGCTAGTTGCAATTGAGCATCTTGTCCTCCCTCGTTGCTCCCAAAAATGCCCTCCGTGCGCATTCGACGGAGTACATATTCGTCCCAGGACCATCCTCCATTGTCCGTCCTCTTCGCTGCACAAGGGTCTCCTGCTCCTCCGCCCACCCCTGCTGTACCCTTTCTTGCAAACTCCCTTCGAGGCAGCAAGGTACAGAGCCATATCACCAGCTCTCGGGGTCGTGCGGCCTCCCTCGCGCGCACTACTTCCCCAGACTCCGGTGGCCGTCCCCACACGCCCCTCTCGCACCATTCGGGTGCTCAAACAGACATCATCGTTCACGCTCGCCCGGACGGCGAGCCTGGTCTCATCGGCAGTGCCTTAAGTCTTCATGGCTCACGCCATGAGGCTCAGAGCGGCGACGGGGAACCGGACGGTGTCGACCATCTGGACGATGTAGTGGAGCACCTGGACGTCATAGGTGCTCAAGTTCTTCCAGTTCATTGTACTTACAGTCAAGTTGACTCCGCTATCCAGACCCGCAGGTGGGAACGGTGTCTACTCTCACCAATGCTGCCAATGCTATTTTATTGTCTGTTCAATTTATCTGTTTCCCACTTCGTGCGCTCACTCGCCGCAGTCCTCCCATGTCATGGTATTCCCGAAAGCCTGTCGTCACCTTGGCTTCGCCGTCGAAACTCGATGTGTCTGACGACGCAGAACAATCGACCCGCCCCGGGAGAGAGTACGAAGACTCGTTAGATCGGCATGTCGAAGATGTCCTCAACAAGCCCGCCAAATTCAAACGCACAATGAAAGGCGTCTGGACTTTCCTCAAAACACGTACGTAAACCATGGCATCCCAAACGAGATGCTAAATCTGCCGCAGCGCTCGGGGTAAGTCTCCTGGGTAATTAAGCTTCCTCGTGTAACCGGCATTCTAGGTTCTTGTAGGAATCTATGGCTTCGCCGTCGGTTCGTTCTCAAGTATGTTATGCTCTCCGACGTCTGATGTGTTTCATAGTATTTTGGGGCGCCGCCATCGTCATTTTCCTCCTCAAAATCATAAATTTCCACAATGCGGATAAGCAGGGTTTCTGGATCGAAGTGAGCTCTCAGGTCGTAAACGGTCTGTGTTTCGTCTATTGTTCACAAGCCATTTTGACATCTTACCGTCCCCAGGTCTTTTTACAGTGACCGGGGTCGGGCTTATTCCATCCCGTGTATTGGACACATACCGTGAGCTTCCCGCATTGAGCCTCTGCACTCAGCTGATACAGCAAAGGGATATATTGGATCTGGCACTACAAGCGGCGAACAAGGATGCTCCGTGCCAAGGCTGGCCTCCCTGCGCTCTTTGACGTAGACGATCTGCCTGATCCAGCGTACGACCCAAACTACGTCCACGTCCTGACCGACAAAGAGCAGAAAGATCTCCACCGACGTTCGGTTTCTGTCCTCCTTTCTGTGATCTTTTCCTGACATTCAATCATGCAGAGCAAGTCAAGTTCCAGCGTCATCAGTCATGGTACAGGGCCCACGGGACAGAAACCCACCGCGTAAGCGCATTCCTTTGTCCCGTGCCTGCGTTAAAACAACCATGATGCTAGGCATTCCCAATCAAGTAAAGACCTCGCTCATTAGAAATTGAATGAATACGGATTGACCCTACCCCACTAGCACTGCCCTATTGATTTGTTGTTTGAATGACGGCAATTCGATATTTCAGGTAACCCTCCCTACGTACTCACCGTCGAAGTACTCACACTCCGAGTAGGTCATGCTTTGTGGAACAATGTGGGGACTGGATCGGTATGTTCCAGTGTCTACTCTCTGCTCTCGTCTGATCTATAACTTGCAAGGTTCCAACGTCCCGCATGGAGCACTGGGTGCCTCATCCCCGCGAGCTTTCTATGTGGCATTCTGTCCGCGGTCTTCATCGCTATCGGCGGGAACCACACGAAACGAATCGACAAGGTCAAGGAGCGGTTGCGTGCTGCGCTTGCGATGGAGCATCCCGCGACATACGGCTCCGAGTCTGACACCGGCACGCACCGGAATGGGTCGACCGGCGCGAACGGGGAGAAGCTGGGTGATGGCCACGGGGTTATTAAACGGACTCGCTCAGACGATGCAGAGACGGCGCTGGACGAGCGAATGATCATTCCTCCAGCGAACGAAAAGGGCACTGTATAATCCGTGTAGTCTACATACTAGATCTAGATCTATCTCTAATAATCTACCATCTCCTTTATCATGTAAATTCTTTCGGCTCAAGGTTCTCCTCCGCCAGCAGTGAAAATGTTCGGAACAAGACAAGAACAAGATACGAGTTTGATGCGAGTATTATTTACCATCGGGCGTTGGACAGACAGACATGATCCAAGGCCATTGAGATACGACGTTATCGGGATGTTTTCGAGCGCGCGTCTTGCGAGCGCCTATCGTATGCTTACATAATCACGCTCTACGTTCAAAAGGGATCCACTAAAACATGAAATAATTGCGCCCACGATGTAGTACAAATGTTGCAAATAAAAACATGCTGGGAGCCGACTGAAAATGACCACCATCCACGTTCAATCTAACCTTACTCGGGCATTGAATCCGCAACCAAAGCCATCTTTTTGAGCGGCGGTGTGCCATCAGCCTCACCACTTAATGAGTTCTCCGTATCGTCAACCTTACGTTTTGTCCCGACGAGCTTAGACTCTGGGGACGGAGACAGCGAGACTGATCGTAATGCCTCGGAAATCTTTAAACCCGACGGCGGCGTCACCATCCGCGCCGTCCCCGCTGCCGACTCTGGGGTACCCGTATGGCTCCGCAGCTGAGCCAGTTCACTTCGTAACCGCTGGGCGAGTCCGTTCGCTGCGTCGGCGTGGCAAGTTGCATGGTATACCTGAGAAGTGGAGAAGTCAGATCACTGTCATTATAGAGAGGGATAATTTTGAAAAGGCGTACGCGTTCATCCTTCAACACAGCATTCCTCCATACCCAGTCCTCGTCGTCCTCGAGAAATTCAGACTTAAAGGGTTCCTTACATATAGGACATGAGATGGGCTTGGCCTCCTCGCCGGGAGGGACGACGACATATTGTGCTCGCAGGTCAGCGTCACGCTTGGCTACCTCGGCGGCAGCAGCAGCTTTAGCATTCATAGGCCGAGCACCATCTTCCCGGCCCTTGCCTTTAACGTCAAGAGAGAGATCATGCACCCAGTCCTGCGGAAGTTGGGATCAGCGATGTACGCTACAAAGAAAACACAAATAGCAACGCACCTCTATGCCGACAAACCAGCTGCGGCTGTGTCCTCGACCGAGAGTCTGGTTAGCCTTACGGTTCTGCTTGAAGTGCATGTCCAGGTGGTCCTCCATTCGCTTCTTCCCAAACACACTATCTGGGAACCGGATGCCACATTGCTTGCATTGAGCGGCGAGGCGGTCGTATAAGAACTCGACGACGTCAGGCCGTTTTCTGGCGCAAAAGCTTAGCTGGGAAGGGACCCTGGCACAAAACTCTCCGCACCTTGTGATGTCCGTGCTCGTTAGCTTGAGATCGTGCATAAGGATCGCGTCCCTGTAATTACGTGACGACTCCCTCTCCAGATCAGGAGGCTCAGGTTTAGACTCTTCCTGGGTTGTAGCACCAGCACCCAGAGGCGTCCCGCTTTTTTCTGGTACGATGCCAACCTTCTTAAGTGTCGACAGCAGATTTAGAATACTGCTCTGTGCAGATAAGCCAGAACCAGAAGCCGACGGAATCACAGAGGGTGGAGTTTCTGTTTTCACGTTATCGTACGTAGGGAAAGGATACATAGGAGCTGCAGGAGGAAAGGAGGAGGCCTGCTGTATCGGATATGACGACTGAGCTGGCCACGACGCGGGAGCAGCTACAGGTGCAGGGAGAGGCGTAGGAGTCGGAACAGGAGCGGGAGCGGGAGCCGTAACAGCAGCGGATCGCACAAGACTGCGTAGTTGAGTAAGAATTTGCTGCAGTTCTGCTTGTGAGACACCGGCTTCAACAAGTTTGCGTAGCTGCAAATGGTAAGTGACGTCGCTGGTAGGAAAAACCAGGTCACATACTTGATGCAGAATGCTGATGTGGTTTTGCGAGGTCTGGTCGTACGGGTTGGATTGGACGGCACGCTCCTTCTGGTTGAGAGTGAATTCCAGCTCCGTGAGTACCTGAGTTTTTGTTATTTGCCCAGATCCAGAATAGAAGCTGTTGTCCTGCGCAGGGCCATCAATGACGGACTGGGGATAAGAAGGGTCACGGCGTACGCTGTTCGAGGCCGCGCCGTCACCCCAGACACCACGTTCGATGGCGATCTGAGCGGGCTCGCCGAAAAGCTCCTTGTTTGCCGGAGAGCCGGATCTCCACGTTATGAGCATTTCTTCCATTTTGCTGCGGGTTGCCTCGTCGACTTGGGCGTAGGTCTCGAGAAACAAGGGGATGACGAATGCAGCAAAGTGGCGAGCGTACGGGTCGTAGACGTTCTTGGAAATTGCGTCCAAGAGATAGAACCCTGGAAGCTTCATCCACTGGGGCACCTGGGGCGGGAGAATGGGTGCCTGTGCCGACTCAGCAGGAGAGCGATGACTCACCCGACGAATGTGAGTCTCGAGACATTGTGCGACAACGTCAGCAAACCTCGCGAATTCTTGGGCGATCATCGAGAGATTCTGGATGATGGGTCTTGAGTTGACCTTGAGTTCAGCGAGCTGGTTGGAGTAGTCTCTGCGGAATGTCGCTGGATCAGGTTGATACACAGGGACGGGGGGCGGCTGCTGCTGCTGCTGATAGTATGGATAAGGAGCATGGGGAAAGGGCGCAGCACTATAGTGCTGGGAGTACATGTTGCTGAGAGCGGAGATGACAGTCGGAAGAGAAACGAACAACCAAGACAATAAACACAAACACAGTCGGATCATCAACGAGCCGAGGTATTGAAGAAATACGGTGGAGGCCCTTGTTCGTTCAAATAATGCCAGCGTAGCAGTACAGTCTTATTGCCCGACTCTCCACCGTCGCAATATCTACACACCATAAATTAAATTCACTCTGCGTCCAGTCAACTTTCAAACCGCGTGAATCGAGGTCTCCCTTGCACAGCCACACTGATCCCTCTTTTTTCCCCCCTCACAGAACCTGCCCGCTCACGGTGCGTATCGTCGTTCAATCGTCCCCGGTCCACACTCGTCTGCTTGATGTCCTTCCTGGCTCTCGAATGGACCCCATTTTGGCGGGACAAGGGCAGCAGAAAGATGGATCCGGATTCGTCGTCTTGGATGTCGTTTTGCTCAACTCCTTCAGATGCGCGACGTCCTCAAGACCGAAGAGCTGGACATTCCGGAGGGCATCACCGTGTCTATCAAGTCGCGTCTCATCACCGTCACCGGCCCCCGCGGAACCCTCTCCAAGAATGTCCGCCACGTTAACATGGACATCCGCCTTCATAAGGGCAAGACCGACAAGGTCACCCTCGCCGTGTGGCAGGGTGGCCGCAAGCACGTCGCCTGCCTCCGCACCATCAAGAGCCTTATCAACAACATGATCACCGGTGTCACCAAGGTCCGCGTTGCGACCCCCCGCGCATGCGTGTATTCAACTCACTCCCTCACAGGGCTTCCAATACAAAATGCGTGCTGTATACGCCCATTTCCCCATCAACTGCATCATTCAGGAGGAGGGTCGGCAGGTGGAGATCCGTAATTTCTTGGGCGAAAAGGTCCGTGGTTCCTCTTTGCTACCCTATTTACCTAATCAACATCTTGCAAAGACCGTCCGGCACGTCAGCATGCTGAGCGGTGTCACCGTCGCAGAGTCGACGACCCAAAAAGACGAGCTGATTCTGGAGGGTAACGACATTGACATGGTTTCCCAATCAGGTGCGTGCTTTAACCATCCTAGAGCGTCTCACAATTTAATGCGACTCGCAGCGGCATCCATTCAGGGTGTTTGCCTGGTCCGCAACAAGGATATCCGGAAATTCTTGGACGGCATCTACGTGTCGGGCAAGGGTACCATCGTACAGGACAACTGATCTGTCCCTTCGGTAGAACCATGTCGCATGTCGTGTTATGATTATGGCTCCAACTCGCGCGTGAATCATCGAAACGACCACATTAATATTGTGACAATATTATGGAACAAATGGTATCATTGTCCCAACTCTCTTTTTATACTGAACATAGTCGTCTCCAAAAAACTTGATCAAGGCCCTTTCTTCGACTGGGAAGAAGATATTAGTCGCGTCCACGCCTGGCGGGGAAACTTTACCTCTTGTCCGATTGTAGAAGAACCGCCAAATAATAAGGGCATAGAATACGAATGAAACGGGGTTTTGGAGTACAATCTGGGTACCGAGCGCCCAGTAGAAGAAACCCGCGTACGAGGGATGGCGGAACCACCTTGCACGTCCAACTCAGCAGGGGCGAGAACGAGAACAAGATTTAGCTTACGCGTATATGCCGTCCGTTACGAGTATATGCGACTCGCGCTTCTGGAACGCGACGGCATGCGAGAAATTGGTCGATGCTTTAATCATCGCCCCAGAGCGCAAAGCCTGGCCGACCACTACCATCACAATGCCTGTCTATGAGGTCAGCCGCCGTTCGCGTCGCACCGAAAGCACTGACCGATGAGCGAAGCGTACGGGTGAGTCTTATATGCGGGCTTCAAGTACAATGTCAGCAGGTACTCCGTCAGTGCCGTGCCGTGCGCGATGTGGTACATCGATCCGTTCTCCAAAAGGAACGCTGTGCTCTCGTCGGCCGAGTGGACATTACACGCGGGAGAGCTGACGCACAATCGACGCTGCATTTCTCAAAGTTCCAGCCGGCGGTAACGGCGTATTCGCCCCAGTGGAAGGCGGACCAAGCGGCGGCGAAGAAGCCTAGTTGGTAGGTGGCCCACCAGCAACTCTCAAAGCCACCGACGGCGAACGTCAAACATCCCGAAGCGAAGACAGAGCCGAGGAGAAAGGAAATGAGAGAAGCGGCGAGTGGGGTGTTGGGAATTCTGCCCGAGTACTTTGGCGGGGGTAGGGTCTGCAGGGGATGGCGGGGGAAGGGCTCTTCGCTGTCAGGAGAGGTCATGTTGGTTGCAGGAATAGTGGTCTCGCATTACAATGCGGCGAAACAAAAGAAAGCCATGGGCGTCACTTGTCACGTACTATTGTCACGTTTCGTCTGTCCCTTCAGCGTCGAGCAGGGCGAGCAGTCCACGCTCTGAGGTTCAAGGTCTCTTAGACCTACATACCCCGGTGGATCCGAATTTTCGCTCGAACATTGAGCGATTTTCTGTCGCCCATGTTTGTTCGGCGAACGAGTCTGTCGAAATGTCTCTTGCGCCGGGGTCTCGCGTCGGCTGCCCACGATCCGAGCAAAATAAGAAACATGGCGCTGGTTGCGCATATTGGTGGGTTCAGAACTGCTCTACGCGCAATTCTCGTGTTTGAACGCGTGCAGACTCTGGAAAAACTACCCTGACCGAATCTATCCTTCTCACATCCTCGTATCTCTCCTCCTCTGGCT
This sequence comes from Crepidotus sp. BD-2015, assembly GCA_001179765.1. Classification (NCBI taxonomy): domain Eukaryota; kingdom Fungi; phylum Basidiomycota; class Agaricomycetes; order Agaricales; family Crepidotaceae; genus Crepidotus; species Crepidotus sp. BD-2015. Next base: position 25,681 of record CVRE01173312.1, read on the forward strand.
CTGTGGACACGGGCAGCACAACCACCGACTTTCTCCCTGCGGAACGGGAACGCGGAATCACAATCCAGTCCGCGAGTATCCCAGTTAGATGGAAGGACTGGCTCTTCAACCTCGTTGACACCCCGGGTCACGCCGATTTCGGAATGGAGGTCGAAAGCGCCAGTCGCGTGGTCGACGGCGCGGTCGTTCTCATTGACTCGGTCGAGGGCGTCGAGTCCCAAACCAAGGGTGTTTGGAGGCAATTGGATAGGTGCGTTCTTCTAGGTGAGAAGTGCGAACTAGATCACGTCCAAATTCTGAAATTCTCCTTGAGGTACGGCGTCCAGACGCGGATAATGTTTCTCAATAAACTCGACCGCCCCGGCGCATCTTTCGGAACGTCCCTGTCCTCCTTGCTATCCCACCGCCTCCATCCGCACCCAATGGCCCTGACGCTCCCCATCGCGTCATTCGATCCGCAAGACTATTCTCGCGCCGAACCCGGGATTCAGGGCCTGGTGGACCTTGTGAACTGGGAGGTATGGAAGTGGGATGCGGACGGCCAACGTTCGCGCCATCCTCTGCCGCTGGACCCTGAGGACATGGGCGGCTTGGATTTTATTCCGGCGCCCCATCCCATCCTTCCCCACCTAGCACCGGCACGCACACAACTCCTGGACAACATGTCAATGTTCTCAGAGGAGCTCATGGAATCTCTCTTGAGTCTGCCGGCGGGCCCAAAATCATATCTGGCGTTCGATAACTCGGTACTCCTGGGCCATCTCCGTCAGGCTACGCTGCGCAACGACATTCTTCCCGTGCTGTGTGGTTCCGCGATGAAGAATATTGGGACGGACTTGGTCATGGACTATGTCGGGGCCCTCCTCGCGAGTCCTTTGGATTTAAAACACGATCCGAAAAAGGACAAGGCGCCACTGAAACTCTTGGCTTGGAAGGTTACCTGGGATAAACGGCTAGGGTGGATGACCTTTGTCAGAGTGTATTCTGGTAATCAAAAGAATTCACTGTCCTCGTTCCCTGTTTTCTTACAGCTGGTGTTAGGCAAAGTCAATCGCAAAAGCACTCTAATAAACGTTACGCGTGGTGAAAAGGAGCGGATATCCAAACTGCTTCTTCTTTATGCTTCCCAACCAGAGGAGGTCGAGGAGTTGTCCTTTGGCTCGGTGGGTGTCCTTCTGGGTCTCAGGTACACACGAACGGGCGACACGCTTGAGGCCGCCGGTGCCCCCGCAGCGTCCCGCGCATCTCTGCGTGAAATCGTCGCGCCCCCCGCGGTCATCGCCGCGTCCGTCATCCCGAGATCCCACGCCGACCTCCAGCCCGTGCAGAATGCACTCGAGTCCCTCTCCCGTACGGACCCCTCGGTGCGCGTTGATATGCAAGAGGGGCAGATCCTGGCGCACGGGCTCGGCGCGCTCCACCTCGAGATAGTCGAGGGTCGCCTGCGCGACGAGTGGAACGTCCACTTCGAGTTTGGCAAGCGGCGAGTGAGCTACCGTGAAGGGCTCGGCCCAGGCCCGCCGTCCGCAGGGGCGGACACTTGGAAGTCAGACGCGTCGGGCACGGCCCTGACCGTGTCGATCTCCCTCGGCCTGCGCCCCCTGCGCTCAGACGAGGCGGGTGATCCAAACTGGGACGGCAACGTTGTGGTCGACGACGCGGGGGCGCCGTACGACTCGCCCAACTCGTTTGCGGGGACAAACCGCGCGCTTGTCGCCCACGGGCTCGCGAGCGCACTGTCGAATTCGCCGCACACGTCACTCGCCATGTCGCACGTTCACGTTCAGGTTCACAAGATCGATATTCCAGCCGGTGCGCCGTCGAGCGTCCTCACCGGCGCCGCGGCCTTCATCCTGCGCAAATACATCCGGGACGCGGGCATGGGGCCCGTGCTGGAGCCGTTTGTTGCGCTTAAGGTTTCTGTGAACGAAGACAGCCTCGGCAAGGCCGTGAAGGATCTGACGGAGCACGGGGCGGAGGTCCTGGATCTCGGAACGGGTTCGACGGTGGGGGCGGACGGCACAGAAGAGGTTGGTGGGTACCCCGAGGACGGTAACTACATTCCCCCATCGTGGCTCTCCCCTTCTGGGGACACCAGCCTCAAGAACTCTGTGACATCCCCGCGCCAGAAGCGCACCATAAATGCTGTCGCACCGCTCAGCCAAATGCTCGATTACTCAAACCGCCTGCGCGCGCTGTCGGGCGGGCACGGCCTGTTTGAAATGACGAATGCAGGGTTTAGAGAAGTACCGTCTGCGCGGCGGCTCGAGATCTTGAAGGAGATCGGGCGGGCGTGATTGAAAAAAGTATTTATTCAATTGAAAATCTCATAACTCTTTAACCTCGTCTGCATCGCCAAAAAATACCGCGCCGTCCATGTCGTCGTCGTCATCGTCCGCTGCTCCTGCGGGGAGGTGATCATAGCCGTTCATTGCCTGACTGAACGCCATCATCCCCCCGTTGTCCGAGTCCTGACCGTCGTCTTCCTCGTCAAACAGTGGAACTGGCGGGAGAGTACCCAGGCGAGAAGGCGCGGGCGTATGGCTCCGCTCCCTGTCTTCGTCGTCGGGTAAAAATAATGGTGTTCTGGCTCTGAGACCACTGGCGGAGGGGGCTGAGGTTGCTGGAGCTGTGTTCGCTCCTCTAGGAGTGAAGAACTCTGACGTCGCTCGTGAAGTCGCTCGAGTCGCTCGAGAGGCGGACCGCAGCGGAGGATATGGTTCCACAACGAGGCAAAGGCAATGACCATATATGCTGAAATCTTGGTATCTAAGGGTCAGAATGGGTTTTGGCTTCTCTTCGTCTATTTCAATGTCGATATCAATTGGCGCGGCCGCATTGCCCAGCTCAGGTTTTCCAAGAGGAGGCTGTGATAGTCTGGGTTCATCCATCTCATCTTTAACGTGTATGGGCTCTTGAACGTTCTGGCAGTTTTATGAGCTCCTGTTAGCCGGCTCAGACCCGTTTACCTGTGGCTCGTCGTCCATTTCAATGTCCGAATCAGCAGAAGCGTCGTTATCTTGCTGGTAGCCTCCGGCGACGATCTTCCTGCTCCGCTGCGATCTACGCACATCCACAACATCGTCATCGTGTTGCTCGTCTGCTTGCTCGTCCGCACTAGATACGGCCTCGTCACTTTCGTCCCCCTGATGCGCTTTTCCCTTTCCTTTCGTCTTGCGCCGCTTATTTGATGACCTGGGTGCATCGATCTTGCGCCCCTTCCGCTTCGAGCCTTGAGGCTGGGACGGGGGCGGCATATTGGACTTTGTCTGCGGAGGTGCCGCGGAGAAATGTCTCGTCTAGGAGATAGATTAGCGCACCCAAGGTAGGATCCTAAATCATATGCCGACCTTAATAAGGACGGAATGAGGCTCCGTCTTGCGAATGAAATAACAAAACTGGTATGAATCTCACGCGACAGCGTTTGAATCCACGCAAATTATTCAACCGAGGAGACTGACCTCCTCTGTGGGTATCGACGGTAGCCCGCTTAGTTGCCGCCGAGGGCGCGCTGCCATGCGCATCCGCCTCCGCTTTCAGCTTGGGCAGTATCCTGATTTGCACGTCGTTTACTGTTTGAGTACAGTAATGAACGCGAACGCAGAAAGCGCGCACTTTGGCTGCAAATCGGCCAAGACGTGTTGCAATATGTTATCTGTCATCCAGCTCACATGCTGGGCGTCCAAGTACAGCTGTGAGAGGGTGAATAACGCTGTTGCGTGTACGAATGGTAAAACTTGAAGAGGAATCACATAAAGAGGGAGAACGTTCTTTTCGGAAATGCGCAGATAGTACGGATTGCGGGTGCGGAACGGCATCGCGAGGCGGTCGAACTCTAATGCGCGTAGGACCAAAGTTGCTGCAAAGACAATTGAGGACGCGCGGTTGTATCGGAACCGAAGCGCGTGTGGTCGTGTTTGACATATTCGGAGCCCGGGCCGGACCGAATGTCGCCGCGTGTCTGTCGTTTTACGCTTACACGGTTATAGCTCATTGTGAAACATTTACACGGTTCTTTTTACGGACTTTGCGCGAGCTATTCCTCAGTCCTCGTCGACGGAGACATCTGGACCAGAGATGATTGCCTTTATCACACCCTTGCCGTCCTCACTCTTCCCAGCACGGGTCGCCTTGAAGGCAGTAATAGCCTCATTGAACGGGAACCTGCAGAGTCTCAACATGTGTGTGTCTTCGAGAGGGAACGGGAGGACTAACCGATGGGTGACAAGTGGCTTGAGGTCGATCTTGCCTTGTGCGACGAGCGCGATGGCCAGGGGATAATCTCCGGGCTGGAGAGTTGCGTTAGACTGTGAAGGAAGAAATCAAGATAGACGCACTCCGTATCGGAACGAGCCTTTGTACACGAGCTCTTTCGTCATGAGCTTAGGCAGCCGTTAAGAAAAGATAAAGTCAAGTAAATCATTTTTGCGCACCTGCGAGAGGTTGATCGTCACGTTCGGGTTGCCCATTCCAACCTACGCAGGAATAAATATTATGATGCGGTGAAGACCCAGGATACGTACTTGCACAAAAGTGCCTCCAGACTTCACAACATGGAACGCCGTTTGAATCGAGACTTCAGCTCCGCTTGCGTCGATGACCAAGTCAATGGCCTTCGTGCCTCGGTCCTCAATGCCCAGCTTCTGCCTCATGGCGTCGGCATTTCGTTTACTGAAGTCAACCTTGCTCTCTCCGTCATTAGGTGGGATAGGCACATAAGTGTCAGTCGCCGCGTATTCTTTCGCAAACTCGAGACGAGCGGGAACAATATCCACCGCAATGATGCGCGCGGCTCCCAGAGCTTTCGCGACAGCCATGCATAGGAGGCCGACAGGACCGCAGCCAAAAATGGCGATAGACTGGTTGGCGCTGAAACCTCCGAGGTTAGAGACCGAGTGAATTCCGACCGCGAGAGGTTCCATCTATGATGATATAGTTAGCAGGGGTTCTGGAGACGCCACATCGATACGGACCATGGCGCCGTCCTCAAGGGAAACTCCCTGGGGAAGAGGGTATGCAAGATCGGCGGGAACTCGGTAGAACCTCCCCAAAGTCCCGTCGTACGGAGGTGTGGCGGCGAAGATGATGTCAGGGCAGAGCTATATGCATATTTAGGCCATACTGTAGCGGAATGAGCAAAGATTGGGCCAACATTGTAGCGTCCGGCTTTGCAGGCATCACAGGCGCCTACGTGAATTGCGTGAAGAAACGCTACAAAAGATGTGCAGACAGTTCCTTACGACAGGTAGCTCCTGGCTCTACGGCAACACGGTCGCCGACTTTGAGGTGCTTGACGTTGGGCCCCACTGGTATTCTCATGAGGGGGAGTCCCTGCCGCGGATGAAAGGCGTACCTTTGGACACGATACCCGCCGACTCGTGGCCCAAAACCTGGAAGTATAAGGAAATATTTCCCTGGCAACGAATCAACTGGTACTGTACCATGGGATTGTTCACGATGAAGTCGCCGATTCTTCCGTGCACCAGATAGTGTACCTTGCAAGTATCCATTGGCGAGATTTAAAACCGCTGTATGGATCGCCTTACATCCGAGCCACAGATTCCTTGTGGGCGCTGTCAGAGCATGTTTTGGGACGAGCTGCAGCAGGTTACCCGTTTTCTTGACTTGGACAAGGACCTGATCGCCTGAGATTTCCGGGATGGGGCGCTGTTCGTACACGACGTCCTCGACAGCTGTAGACGGGTTAGCTTTTGGACAGAAAGAGGCACGAATTGCACCTTTCAGGACGAAAGATGGGTTGTCGGTCATGATGGTGGGAAGCAAGAGATGTTCAGCCCCTGAGGCCT